>JACWBX010002722.1:0-22768 GCA_014622435.1 Polypedilum pembai | reverse complement strand
ATTTTTTAAAACTTTTTTAGGGGTTTAGAAAATAATTTTTTAAAATTTAACAAAATTTTTTAGGATCCAAATCAAGCAAGATTTTTTTAAAATTTTGACCGAATCTAGCAAATTTTTTTAAATTTTTTTTATGAGTGTACTACTAGAAAGAATCCAATTAGAATATTCAAACATACCATATTTTTTCCCGTCAAGAAATTGTGTGGAAAATTTGTGCAATTAATCAATGGATTATTAGCATTGCCATTAATGGCTCCTGTTCCCGTAGAACCAGAGACATGAAGGCGATTGCGCAAAGTCACTAGCTCAGTGCTGAGGCTCTTTAAGCGCTGCTGCAAATGTACGGCCTCGTTCGACGAAGATGCATCTAGACGACGTATGTGCATATATTGAAGAATGCGAGTAAGTTATTAAGGAAATTTCAGAAAAGAAAAATTATACATATTTTGTTTTTGAAATGAAGAAAAAGAGAGAGAGAAAAAAAGGTGAACACAAGAGTTCGTCGCTTATTTTCTCAAACAAGTCTTGAGTTTTATGTTCAATACTAATACATTCAAAACATTTATGTTGTTAAAATCCAGATTTGCTTTTTGTATGAAAACAATTTATCACAATTTTGCACTTTTTAGAAGCATATTATAAATTAAAATGTTTAGAAAACTATTTTGATAAAAATTGAAATTATTTTTGATATTCAAAAAATTTCAATAAATTTTCACTCAAAAAATGTCTACTTCAAATTTCACAATTATTAATCAATTATTACCAATTCTAATCTTACCTTGAAGCATCTTTTCAGTCTGCCAAAATTTCTGCAGTTCTTTAAAATATTTATCCAAAATAAAAACTTTCGAAAGACCAATATTCGATGCCATTTTTATTGGATCCTCGAAATCAATTTCTTCGATTCAAAAGCGATTTGAATTTTCATTTATGAATTGACTTAATCATTCACATCTGCACATTAGATTATAATAAACAGCTAATAAACTATATTTTAATATATTTTCTGCACTTTTTTGTAAACTTTCAACTTCTTAAGTGTCAATAATAGATAAAATATTTTTTAGTCAGACACAAAACTAATTTACGTTTCATTCACTTTAAGCATTGAAAATATACTGAGAGAAAAGATGAGAAATATTAAATTTGAATTGAGAATTGAGCATAAAACTTGTTTTTCATTTATTCAAAAATTCTCATTTGTCATTTTGACGATAGCAAAAAATTCTTTATAATTTATTTTGTGTAACTCATTGACCTATTTTCACACTTTAATTCAATAAATTTTTAGAAAATCAAAATTTAAGAATTGTGAATTATCCCCGAGGTGAATTTTATGTTGAGTTTAGAAAATTTTATGGGCGATTTCAAGTTTGAATTTCTCAAATACGTTAAAAAATTGTGTAGTATGAGGGTAAATGTTATAAAAATGAATAAAGAAGGTTAATAAAAGAGCTTATGAAAGATATTTATCTCAAAAAATTATAACAATTTTCGTATTTTTCGTGTATATATGCTAAAATTTGGTCTCCACTCTTTCTTTGATTTTCAATATCAATAAATATTTTCCTGTATTCAAAATAAAATTTTTCAGCTTTAAATGAAAATTATGTAAAGTAAAGAGTTGTTAAAAATAGGTAATTTGCTTGTACAAGCAAAAATTTAGAACTGCTTTATTTTCTTTATTAGCTAAAATTTTTTCAATTTTTTTGTTAGAACTAAGATATTATTTATTAAAATTAGTTGTTTACTTTTAGAATCTGCTTGGATAGCTATTTTCTTTTATATTTTAAATTTAAAATTCTGGCTGTACAGGCAAAATTGACTATTTCTTATTGATAGTAAAAATAAAAATATTAAAATTCAAATAGTAAAATTAAAGACTATATTAAAAGTAATTTAATGCTAAAGTAAAGTAATGCAATGAATAATGAAGAAATAAAATAAAGATTAATTAAATGTTAGATTTTTAAACATACATACCTGCGTAGAAAGATGCTGCATATGCATGAAAATATGACAAAGAAAAGAAGAAGAAGAAAAAATTCCAAAACATGGCATGATTTTCACTTTTATTATTTTTATTTATCTATAAAAGAGCAACAGTTTAGAATTGGGGAAAATTAGAAACTTTCTTATTCTTTTGGAATAGTTTTATTAATCATCATAATCATAATCTTGAGCCTGAAACATTTTTCATTAACATACTGTTTCTCTCTTTTTTTAATATTTTGGAAAAATTGTTATTTTTATTGGAATTTGTTAATATTGTTTGGTTTTCTTTTTTATAATCTAGAAAATAAATAAATAATATTCAACGAAACAATTCATGATAGTTTGATTGATTTTATTCTGTATATTATTTTTATGCATTTGTGTGTGAGTGTGTTTGTATATTTTGGATGGCTGATAGAACTGCTTCTGCTGAAATAACTAAAAAACTGTTTTTTTTTGGCTAAAATTACACTTTTCGCATATGAAGTAGTTGTTGGGTATATAATACCACTCGTCTTAGATTTTACAATTTTTGTTAATTTTTCTGTTGATTTTTTTCTTCATCAGCATCTTGTTTATTTAGCTATTCTATTTTAATCGCATTACGATCACTTTACAAAAATTATTTTTCATTTCATTTATGTATATTATCTTTTATTATCATTTTAATTTATTTTTTATTTGATCATCATATAAAATATAATTTAAGTCTGAATATGGAAGAAGTTAGGGAAATGTTTGTCTCATTCATTCTGTATGTTGATGCTGTTGAGGAAATAGAAGAAAAACTATTTGTTTATTACAAAATTCTTTTTATTATTTTTAATCAGGCTTTATGACGATGAAAAACTAATAAACAGAGTGATAATAATAATATTAATAATAAGAAGTTGTAAATTATTGACTTTTGCTGTCATAAATAACAAAATTATAATTAGGCAGTTGACGCACATTACTTCACATTTATTTAATCTTATTTACAAGAGAACCCACTCTCGAACTTTCATTCGTTTTTTTTTTTTGCTCTAACTTTTCATCTTCGTGCAAACAAAGTCAAAATTGACAGAACAAAAGATTTCACAATTCTTGTTGTGGAAAATTATTGAAAAATGCACTTGAACTTGACCAAAGAGAGATTTAAATTTTTTTTACTTTTCAGATCACAATCATCAGCAGGATATTTAATGTCTTCCATTTACATACTAAAAGAACAATCACGCAATAATTTTCCACAACAAAATTGGCATTGCTTTTTTGAAACATAAGAATATTAAATTCGAAAGAAAATAATTAATTAGCTTTCAAAATGATCAATATATATTTAAAAAATCATTATTTTACATTTTTTACAATTTTCTACTTTCAATTTTAGATGCGAACTTTCTTTTATAAATTAAATAACTTATCAATACATCACTTGCAAAATAATTTTTCCATCATAGTTGTTTTCACTATTTCTTTTATTTTTTTATTACGGTTTTCTGAATCGTTCAGTATTTATAACATGTATTTTTTTATAATCAAAAGCTGAAGTTTCTAAACAGCTATCATTCATTGATTTGATTAGTTTATAGTTGTATGCTCATAATTTTTTACTAGCAGTAAGAGAAAGAATATTTTTAATGATTTTTTTTTCATTCATCCTTAGTTGATAATTACAAAAAGACATTACTTTATGCGTTGCTCAACACTTTTCATTCATTTTTTGATATTCTTTTTTTAAATGTTTTTTTTTTTCTTTTCAATATTATAAAGTCACAGCATATGTTCTTATTTCTCATTTTTTTTTCTTAAAAAATTGTGATAATTTTTCTTATCTCTTTCAATAACACTCTCAAATGGATTCTGAAGAAAGGAAATTTAGGATGAACTAGATTGATTCATGTTTCCGAACATACCAGTCGAAAATGAAGTTTGTCCTGCTCCGCCACTGCCACCTTGATTTCCACTACCTGAACAAATCGGTGTGCTTTGTTGCGATGATGACTGCTGTTGCTGCTGCTGTTGCATGCTTGATGAGCGTCCATGTTTTGATACAGGTGGCTGCAAATATTCATGCTTTGCTAATGAGAAAACATCCATTCTATCTTCCTTTCGATATGCCAAACATCCTCTTATGAAACTCTAAAATGTTATTTTGTTTTTTAATTTCAATTAATTATAAAATAAAAGAAATAATTTTAATTAATTTTTACCTTTGCTTCATTTGAAACTGTTGGTTTATTAGGAAATTGAACTTCTGTTGCT
The DNA here is from genome assembly GCA_014622435.1 of Polypedilum pembai. NCBI lineage: Eukaryota > Metazoa > Arthropoda > Insecta > Diptera > Chironomidae > Polypedilum > Polypedilum pembai. Next base: position 18,523 of record JACWBX010002722.1, on the reverse strand, counting down.
TTAAGTATTGTGTTCTCTTCCAATATGGTAGCTTGTGACTGATTGTGCCCAAATGGCTTCTTACCATATAGACATTGATAAAAAATTACACCAACTGACCAAACATCAACTTTGGAAGAAATTTTCGGAGGATTTTTACCGACTACGAAGCATTCAGGAGGGAGATACCTAATTGAATATTTTAAAAAATTTTATCAATTAATTAATGTGTCACGTGAAAGAAAATTTTTAATTTTTTTGCTTTATCTTCGCTTCATTAAAAGAATTCAATGAGCGAGGACTCACCAATAAGTTCCAGCTCCTTGTGAGGTCAGATCCATACCATGATCTGGATTATAATTCTCCTCGTCCATCACCTTCGATAATCCAAAATCGGTAATTTTTATTTCTCCACATACATTGCCCTCGGTTAAAAGGATGTTACCGGGCTTTAAGTCATAATGTATTATAGGCGGTTTAATTTCATTTAAATATTTCAAAGCAGATACAACCTGATGAGAAAATAAAGTAGTAAAAAAGAAGAAAAAGAAGAAAAATTTTTAATTTATATTTAAGTCATCATCACATATGTTATTTGTTGCTATGTGTTGATACTTACTTGCATAATAATTGCTCTGGCTTCTTTTTCAGGAATAGTTTTGTGTTGTTTAAGGTAAAAATCTAAATCATGCCCATCACAATACTCTAGCACCGTACAAAATGAGTTTGCATCAATCTCAAACACATCATAAAGCTTAACTACGCGAGGATGATCGAGTGCTTTATGAATGTTGTATTCTCTAAGAGCATGTCTATAAGAAAAAAGAAAAATTTGCAATTAATTAGAGAAAGTTGAAGATTTTTTTTTTGTGTCACTTACTTTATGTAATTGGCTTTTTTGTCTTCTTTCCAGTCTTTATTCAATTGATGCACTTTACAAGCTACGTATCTTTGTTCTTTGAGGTCAAAAGCTTTGTGTACTTCCGAAAATCCACCTTTACCCAGAAGCATAAGCAATAAATATCGCTCATTTAACACTGGATGATTACTAAAACGAGACTGTAAAAAAGAAAATTAATTAATTTTCAAAAATTGATGAAATTCATTAAACTATCTTACTTGGTCTTCATTATGAATTCTTTTAAGTTCACGAATGTGCAAATTCCTTTCACGTTCTAGTTTCTCCATTTCTAATTGTAAATCAGCATCCTCTTTCTTTAGTGCATTATGCCTTAATTTTAAAATTTCATCACATTCATAATACTCTTGCAATGTAAATGTTGAACTATTTCCAACAGGTTCGGGCTTAAGAAAAGTGGCATCACCGCCATTATGGAGACTCGACGTTGATGTGGATGCTGGTGTAGCTGATGTTGTGGATGTGTTTCGTTTTCGACCGCCTTCAGTATTTGGCGGTCTCTTTTTTACCAGTGATTTCTTTTGACGATCAATTTCTTCACGTTCTGACGTTATTTCTTCTTGTCGTCGCGCCAGCTCTTGAAAAGCATAGCCATCAGTCCAATTCTCTTGAAATGTTGCACCGACTCGCTGCGTAACAAATTGACCCAACCGTAGACGATTTTGCATGCATTTCTGACGAGCCTCCTTCTTCTCAATGTTACTCTTCTGCTTCAGCAGATTCTTAACAACCTCGATGCACTTATTGATGTGACTCTTTTGCTGTTCAATAATTTTTGCATGAGCATTTATTTGAGTTTTTTGTTCATCTGACACTCTATTCGTTTCATCTAATTTCGTTTTGCTTGACTCTAAATCCGTATCACGATCGGTCATGTCAGTGAGTGTCAGATCGGTTTGCACTGACTTTGATACCATTGTTGGACACATGTGAGCACCAAGTGTGAGCGATTGCTGATTATTTTGATTATGATGATGCATTATATGATTTGATTGTGAAGTTGACGTTTGTTGCTGCTGCTGTGATGCGATTGATGAATTGGTGCCCGTAGTCGTGAGAGATGCTGGCGGAACGGGACTGCTCGGTAAAGGCATAAGATTATTTACGACTGGAACCTGATGATTTACTACTATACTAGACGTCGGCGGCGGTAGAGTTGGCTGTGATGAGGGTGCCACCAGATTTGTGGAGGATCTTGATTTGAAATAGTCTTGATTGTTTACGTTCATCGGATGCTGCACTAGAGGTGGCTGTGGACTTGGTGGAAACATTGGATAAGTTGTTCCGGTGCCTACTGTGCCACTACCAAGCTGAGGTGATGGACTTTTGGATCCTGCATGTCTATTGCCAGCAGCCGCATGCTTCGAGTGAAAGTATTCATTAATTTTCTTATCATTAGTTGAAGGTATCACTATACGCTGTCCTTTAGCACTATGTATTCCATCACGCACTCCTATATCATTTACACTTGAAACTCCTGTTGTATTTCTGATTCCAGGACCATTGCCATTGTCCTCAGTCGGTTTTCTCTTTCGTTTTCGCTCAGACTGCTGTCGTGGTAGTTTCTCTGGCGTATTATTAATTATTGCTTGTTGTATTCCATCTCTGTCTATTTCTTTATCGCTATGGGATGAACCAGTACTCATATTCGAATCCTGATTTTGGGCACTAGATGCTGTTCCTACTATTGAATGGCTTTGATTTTGATTAACTTGTACTAATGTCGATTGCGGTGCCATTTGAAGCTGAGTGGTTGCAGCCATCTAAAAACATATATTTAGAGAAATTTTAATCATTAAAAAATTATATATTATGTAAAAGTAGAAATTGGAGTAACACAGTGAAATTCAATTGAACCGTAAAAGTGAGACACAAACGAAAAAAAATTTTTCCCATAGACTTTCTTGGTTATTTGGATTTTTTTGCTAAAAACAATATGGACGACATTTAATAAAAAAAAGTGTATATACATGAAAATTTGTATCATTCAATTTTTTCATTTCACATTTTTAGCGTTACGAGGAAGATAAATTCTAGTGAGAAATTCATTTGAATCAATTCAAAATGGCGAAATAGAGATGAAATAAATAATTTCTTACTATAATTCTTGAAAATTATTTTTCTTTTTCGATGCTTTGTCAAAAAATTGATCGGCTTAAAAAAGTATGTGAGAATTTCATCACATTTCCATATTTATTTTAACTTAATCACTATTTTCTAATAATTTTAGAACTTTCAACTTTATTTTTGATATTCTATACATCGGAATAATTATTTCTTTAAATTTTTAATCACAATTTCTAACTAGTTTTTGTGCAAAACTCTTTTTTACTTTTTCTCTCTCTCTCTCGCACTCTCTTGATTTTTTTCCTTCTCAAAAGAAGAATATATTAAAAGGAAAGCAACTAACTCAGATGTAAATGTTTCAGAAAATCACCAAATTCATTCATTCATTCAAATAAAATATTTTTTACACACACATACAAGCGCACAATGATGTTTCTCAGACGGTTGTAAAACGTTCACTTCTCTTTCGAAAAAAAAAATTATTTTATACATATCTCTATAGAGCTGTTATATTCAACACTCTCGCATACATTGAAAAATTATGTTTATATGTTTGCGGCATCTCTTTCTCTCACAATTTGCCCGTTACTCTCTCGAAATATTTTTTGGTGTCTTGATAACTACTCGTATTTTTTTTCATATTATTCTTATTATTCCTTCGTAATTCTATTTATTTTGTACGAAATCGAAAAGAAGAAAAATTTGTATTATTATTTATTGTCGTATGAAAGGGAATGAACAACCACAATTAAAATGGCTATGTACTCTATGAGAGCTAAAAATAGAGCCCGTGAAATATGCTGTTTCACATATTTCCTTCTAGTCGTCTCTTGAGATTGCACACATACCACATACTAAACCACGTGGGTTATTCGTTTATGACCGCGCAATCATTTCATTTTTCTCGATATATTTCTTAGTTTTGCTTCTTTTACATTTCTACACTATGACGTCACTTATTTTTTAATATGGCTGACTACTGCAACATCACATTTTCAATCACCTTACTAGCCGCTAAACGATAATCATCATCATCATCATCATCAATGCTTATTAAACTCGTACAATATTTTCATTTCACGATCACTTGCGACCGTAGATGAAAATCACGGATAAACTTAGAAAGGTAAATAGTCAGCACAATTTGACAGATAACTTCTGCTCTATATTATCTTCTCCTCTATCATCTTTTTTTTCCTTAATTCTCTAAATGAAGCGAAAAAAAAATATCGAATGCGAGAGAAATGTGTCGTTCATTAATTTTACAATGAAAAAGAAACAGTTTCAAATATAGGTAAAATATATAATATATACACTATTGTTTAACTGTATTGAATAATGTGCTGCTACTGATAAAGCAAATTGATTTCTCCATGTAAATTGTCGCTTATTAATTTGTAATAAAATAAAAACTAAATTTTTAAGCAATAAATAACTGAGTAAAATATTTTGAATTTTTTGAATTTTCATTTAACCGTTAAATATGAATTTTTCATGATGTGATTAATATCTCTTGATTAGAAGTGATATTACAAAACAAGTGAGAACTTATTGAGAAGGTTCGATACCAACATTCTAATGTTACCATTGCACTCGTGTATAAAATATACTACGATACTAATACAAATTACTCTCTTTGTCAACTAAATTGGTGTTTGTGAGACACAGCTAGAGTAGATTGCGTCGTTGTGTATGTGTAAATGAATCGTATGGAAAGTGACTTTGGGAAGCTTTTTATCGGATCTCTTTCTCTCTCTCTCGCTTGCTTGCTCGCTCGTATGCCTAAGACTAAATATGCTGAATATTTTTATTGCATGGATGTTCAAAATCTTCGGGTTTTTATAGCAGTAAAAGCAGATTTTTCTTTTTTAGTGATGATTGGAGTAGATTTCACCCATTCGGTAATCTGTTACATATGTTTTTTAAAGAAGATAACGAGAGACGGTGTTTTTAAATTGCTCTTTTTTGTCATATAGGAATTTTTTTGATAAAATAATTTTTTATACTTTTTTTCAGTTGTGACAAAACAAATTTTCTTATTTTTCTCGTAAGTTGTCAATAATTGTTGATGATTCATATTCAGAAACTTGTTAATTTTATGCTAATCATCAAATGCGACACTATTTATTTTTGTCTATATTTTGCGATAACAAAAATCTCCACCATTTAGAAGTCCTTGAAATTTTATTCAATCTTCTTGTTTCACTTTATTAAATCTTACATCAAATTTACCAAAATGTACTATATTTATCCACATTTTCGAATTAGTAACTATGAACTTATTTTACTAGAATTTTTTTTCAATTTCATTTTCTTACACTTTTTAAATAAAGAGAAATAATTCACAAGGATAGAATGGAATTTTTTATTCGTGAAAAAAAATATTTTTTTTGTCTATATACCCTCTGCCTAACCCAATACAATCAAAAGTCAAAAGAGAACTTTTTTTTCGTAAAACGAGAGCAATGAAGTTGCAAAAAAGAGATGATATGCTGTATGTGAGATTTTTTTTTCTCCTTTCTCCTCATATCATGCTAGAAGGAAGACTAAGGTAAACGGTTGTAGCGCCGCGCTTTCGTGAAGCGTAGCTCTTTGTACACTGTGTAGAAAGGACAATACAGTTTTTGATATCGCAATGTTATTCTATGTGGAGAAAAATACCACACCCACGAGATGTAAAGAAAAAAAAAATCAAATCAAAATAACATTTTGAAAAGTGTCTCGAGAACACAAATAAATTTATGTATATTTCACTGCCCCTCTTCGGGCGATGAGAAAGAGCGAGAGCGAGCGAATGAATGCGAAAGAGTGAGAGAGAGAGAGAGAGAGAGAAAAAAATTGCATTTGCAGAAAAGTAGATTAACTAAATTTCTCACCCTTGCTCCAAGAAATCTTGCTTCAAGTAATTCCTGCTTCCTCGGATCCACAGCTGGTTGAAAGTGATCCATTTTAACTGCAGCGCCTATTGAATAAATTTTCATGTGTTATGAAAAAAAAATTATTTTTTATACGAATCAAATTAAATGGCTAACCTCCTGATAGATAACGTTTATCAGTCATATCAATCCATCAGTTTCTGTGTGTGTATATGAAGAGAAATGATTTTTTTTAATGATTTGTACATTTTGCTTCTTCTTTTCTTCGCTTTAATATATATAATAGACTTCTCTTTCTTTCTTTTACTCTTCTCTTTTTTTTTCTTTAATTTTACTCTAAAAAATATTTAAGAATTTTTTTCTTCAAGCAAAAAAAAAAAAATTTCACTTTGCCGAACTAATAAAATTGATGATATTTGCATGGAATTGAGCACCAACAAAGAAACAAAAGATTTGAATATTGAGATGATGAGAGAAAGAGAGAATTATAAATATTTGATTAAAAATTTACGCACTTTTGTAACATAGGAAGAAAAAAAAGTAAATTTATGATAAAATTTTTTATTTAAAAATTATTCTCTTTTTTCTACCTTTTAATATTCAATATGTCTTCCGATAAGTTATAGCAATGAACTACACAATGATATTTGCGAATTTGCACTTGGTCTGTTTTGAAAAAATGAAGAATGTATGTAGAGTAGTTTTCTTCAATTATTTTAAACACTTCATTCAAAATCTTAAAACTTCCATGTTCTTTTCAGTCATAGACAAAATTTTTCTTATCGATTTTCATTCGAAATCATTTCGGGAATTTGATTCTTTTCATGCCTTCATCACGATTGAGTACTATGCAAAAGAGAAATCTATAGTTTAATTTATAATAGCACTCCGATATAGTTTTATTTTAGTATGTTTTAAATTGTTAATTAGGCTGAGTTTTTTTCCCTTTCCTCAAACGTGAACATTCACATTTTTTTCAACAATTCTTGTCAATTTATTTCATATTTCTCGCTCTCAAATATCGCAATAAAGTTCACAACTTTTACACTTTCTTCCGATCACTTTTATACGGATTTCCGAACTTTTATTATTTGATTAATTCTTTTAGTTAACAAATTTCAGATATTTTTTGATCGCGAGATTTTTTATATTTTTTGCTTCTCAATACTGACGCGAAATTTTAAAATTCTATGCTAATCGTTATGTTCTTCGATTGTGGTGACTTATTATTTTTAACTGATGTTGAGATTGTGGAAAATGTTTTAAATAATTTATTTGATTTGGAAATTAAAGTTTATTTATTTATATCAATTATTTACCTGTTAAGCATTCATTAAATAGATTAAATAAATTAAAGTTTCAATTCTTTTTCAAATGTTACGAATGCCACTAAAGAATACCCATTTGGACTTTTACATAATCAAAAACATAGACTTTGGCATGTAAAAGTTTCAATTCATTTTTCTACCTGTTTACTTTCTTTCTTTATTACTATAAAAAAATATCTGAAATTTAAAAAACATAGAAAATTTTCTTTCTGCAATTTTATAAAAAGATTGCATATAGAATTTTCGATATTCATGTTTTCAGTTCATGTTTTCACAGTTGACATAAAAAATACTAATTTTAAATTTATTTATTCTTATTTTATTTCTTACTTGGTCGGAAAAAATAACAGTCATAAAAACTTTTCGAGACTCTATGTGTGAAAACTGTTTTGAAAATATAAAATTTAAATTTTTTATAAAATAGCAAATTTTAAGATTTATGATTTTAAACATTCAGAAAGTTTTTATCCTGGTAGGGTCAGCCTAACGCGATCGTTTAAGACCGTAATTTAAAGAAAGATCCAGAATTATTCATTTACGATATCTCAATATCATTCAGACTTTGAAAAGTTTGTTTACTAAAAACTTAAATTTCATCATAACACTTATTATAAATGTTCTTCGATATAAAACAATCAGGCTTTATTACACAACATTTCAGCTTTAAACATGAATTTCTTTTGTTTCTACTTAAAAAATAATTTTCGAAAACGTGTTCCAAAAATTAAAATGTTTTCGAAAAGAGGTTTGAAATAAAAAATTTAACAATTGAAATTTTGATTTTTTGATACTTTTTTGATGAAGTTCGCACCCTTTGGTTTTATGAGTGTTATAAAGAATCTTTTTATGTCTCATTTATATATATTTAAGAGTGCATGCTACGTTTTGTAAGCTTTTTTCGATACAAATATGTTTCAAATTGTATCAGTTTTAAAAAGTAAATTCAATTTGAAAGTTTTGATAAAAATTTATACGCTTGAATAAAATATTTAAAGTAAAATTACCATTTTTGAAATATTATGATTTTAATAATTAAAAATCAATAAATAAGTTTCAATTTCAAAGAAAGAACGGAAATGGGTTTGAAATCATTGAAAACAATTTCATGAAACATAGATGGAATATTTAGAAATTCAAATTGTCATTGTCTTCTAGGTGAATTACCAGGAATTATAATTAATTAAGATTTCAATCTTTGAACATGTTTAAAAGTTATAATAAAAAAGAAACTGATAGATTAACAGTACATAAATTTTTAAATAATTTTTACTTTTCTCAAAAGTAAGAAATCCCTTGATATAGTAGTTTCACTAAAGTAATTTTTCTGAAATTCGAAAGCTTTTGTCTATCAGAAAAAAATTAGAATATATCTCAAATATTTGGAATAGTAAATAAAAAGATGTTTTGAATTACATTATTCTACAAATATAAATTATTCAAGTATTCAATAAGGGGGATTTCAATTTGGATATGTAAATTATTTTTAAATTTATTTTAATTGTTACGAGATGATTTTTTGAAATGAAATTTCGAGAAAATTTAATTCAAAATTTTCCATTAAAAATTTTAATTATTTTTGAAAATTTATTTTGTAAACAAAATAAACAAGAAGAAAAATAAAAGATATTTAAGCTTTGATAAATTGTTCAATTTCTTGTTGTTTTAGTTCAAGTAGTAAAAAAAAGAATTTTTAAACGTTATAAGAAAGTAGAAAGTTAAATAATTTAAAGTTAATCGTTTTATGGTTTTATTTATAAATATATTTATAAACTTGAATTTTTGTTACGAACATTTGTTACGAATGCCACTAGAGATTGTCCATTTGTCTCTCTAAAAACAAAGCTGACATTTTTTTCTTCATTTAGAATTTTGGATTATATTTTCTAACTATATTTTAATCAAATAATAAATGGAAGGATGTTTATAAACTTGTGGTAATCTATAGAAATAGTTCTGTATTATCTGAAGTGAGTAAATTTAATTTTTATATAACTAAAAAAGGAAAAAAATCGATTCCATAGAAAAAGACGAAAAAGAGCTTGGATTTGTAAAAAAAATGTAGAAAAATGTGTTTAGGAAAATAGCTTAAGAATTGTTTACAAGAATTCTAGAAAGTATGATTTAAAAGCATATGTAAAATATATATTTAGGGCCACTTTTGCACAAAATTTCTTGATTAAAAATTATTTTTAAAAATTTGTAAAAAAAATTCTTTATGATACAAAAAAAATATTTTTTTTCAGGAGTTTACGCCGAAGAAATGGTAGTTGGAAAACAACAAGTAAAGAATCGTTCAAGATCAACAATTTTTAGTAAAATGCAATCATCAGTGATGGGAATGTCTCCTAAGGAGCTGTCCGAGAACGATGATTTGGCGACTTCATTAATATTAGATACAATTCTCGGATTCCAAGTAATTTAAATAACATCAGCTTGTTTGTCTTGAATTGATTTCAATAATTTTTTTTTCTTTCTCTTTTTGCTTTGTATTTTTTTTTTCGTATCGTATAGACACACAAAATGAATACACGATATAAACCGCAAAGAATCAATCGAGAGGAACTGAAGAAGATTACAGATGAATTTATTGAAACTCAGAATTATGACATAGCTATGAGTAAAATAATGTCTGGAGACTGGATTCCAAAAAGTAAGCTTACATCAAAAAATAAGCTTGCTCAGAAAAGACTTTATGCTCATGTAAGTGAGAAAAAATTTTAATTGTAAATTTATTTAAATTTATTCCCTCTTTTTGTAGATCTATCGATATTTGAGAGTTTTCGATCAACAGTCTGGATTTGTCATTGAGCCATGCTACCGTTACTCACTTGAAGGACAAAAAGGAGCGAAAATTTCATCTACGAAAAAATGGTACAAAAATGAAAAGATTGAATGTCTAGTGGGCTGTATTGCTGAAATGACTGAAGCAGAAGAGGCATCGCTACTACATCCGGGCAAAAATGATTTCTCAGTGATGTATAGTTGTCGTAAGAATTGTGCACAGCTATGGCTTGGACCTGGTTAGTATAAAGCTTAGTCAGACGATTTAACCATGAAAATTTTTCAATATTCTTCTTTGTCTTTTTTTCTTCCATAATAGCCGCATTCATAAACCACGATTGTAGGGCGAATTGCAAATTTGTTCCCACGGGCAGAGACACTGCGTGTGTAAAAGTATTGCGTGATATAGAAATAGGTGAAGAAATCACATGCTTCTATGGTGAAGACTTTTTTGGCGACAGCAATCGCTATTGTGAGTGCGAGACATGTGAGCGTCGATGCAGTGGTGCATTCTCGAAATGGAAAGAGAAGCCATCAGAAGAGAAGCTTCCAGGTGGATATCGTCTACGCGAAACAGACAACCGCATCAATAGGAAAAAAAATTTCTCGCATCATGATAGTGACAGTAAATCGGATGCTCCAGCCGATGCTCAATTGAGCTTTAAAGAACTGAGGAAACGTTGCACGAAATATGATGCAGAAATGATAATAGCCCAAAGATCGCCCAATTATGTGGACGAATCTAATAACGTAACGACGACGAGCGCCTCAAAGCAGCCCAGTCATAATCATGCAACTAGAAATAGCATATTCACTGCCACTAGTAATATAGTAACACGTTCAACTAAACGTCTCAATAGCAATGACTCGCCAAAGTCCTTTCTAGGGCTAAGGAAGCAGCCCAATCCGAAGCCATTTCGGAAGGAAATGATAGACTTTGATAAGAATAGTAATGGTAAAATGCAATTCCTCTCCTTTTTGCTACTTTAACTGTAGTACTGACCACAACTTTCCTTCATTCAATAAAACAAACTCACACACACATACCTGTCGCCGCTTTTTCGTGTGGAATTTTTTCAACAAAAAATTTTGACAAAATATTTCAAATTGATAAAAGTATTAAAGCTTTATCAATAAAAAGTAGATCATTAAAATTTGGAAAAAAAAATTTCTGGCTCTCAATTTTTGGTACGAATTTTTTTTTGTTCAAAATTCTGGGAAGTTTTTTTTAATATTCAGAAGAAAATGTGACAAAGTCCAGAAAGAAATTACCGTCGGTGACATATTATTTCTACTTATAAAGTTTTCTGCTTATGTTTTAATTGAAAATTTTTCTCTTTCTTTTCTCTTCTCCAATTTTTCTCTTTTCTAGGCGATGCTGATGTTGATACGGAAAGCGATACCACCAACTCTTTCAATATGTATAAGAATGATTTTCAAGATGATCAGCTGGATGCTGATAGACAACAAAAATTAACTCGTCTTAGCGAGAGCGAAAGTTCATCTTCGTGGGAAAATAAACAATTTTCCACCACAAATAACTTAAATTTGATACCTAATTTTGGTAATAATAGTATTCTGTTAAAGACTCCCGAGAGACGTTTGAAATTGACGATTCGAGTGAAAAGAAGTCCCGCATCAAGCAACACCTGCTCGAGTTTCGACCAGAACTTTGGACTGGACGATAAATCAAATAACAAATGTGATGATGAGCCAGAATATGAAATTCTAAGAACTGAAGGCATTGATTGCACTGGAATTAGTGAAAATGAATCTACATCAACTCTTATCTTTACTGGTATTAAGCGATCAAAAAGGAAAAAACGTCACAAGCACAAAAAGAGTAAAAGAAATAAAAAATTTTGTAATTCGGATGAATTTACTAATTATAACGAGCAGACTTGTAATAACAGCTCAGAAACATCGTCACATTATGACGAGACGGAAGAGGACAAGCAGCAAAACTACACACGAGCAAAACGAGTAAAACTAATGTTTGGAAATGAAATGAAAATCTTAAACATTCCTGACAAAACATCATCATCAACTTCTGAGAGTGATCTAAAGTCAAATAGTACTAGTTTAATACCAGTTAAATGTTGGGACTATTAAAATTTTTCGCTGATTTCAATTATTATTATTATTTTGATATAAAACAAGGCTTAAAGTTTGCAAATCAATCTGAAAATGGAAAGAAAAATGATTATTTCTGTTTTGTCAGAACAGCGACTAGACGTTAAAAGTATAATAACTAATTTTCTGCTAATAAAAAACAATTGAAAAGAACAAAAAACAATTTATTTTAATTTATTGTCTGTTGAGTAAATAAAAATTGATTTTTCAACAAAAATATGTAAATTTTCAGTTCATGCGACAGTTGAGTTATTATCAACTAACTATTAGTAGCATATGAGCGACAAATTTAATTAGGAAATTTTCATTATGAAGTACTCATATTTTTATGTGAATTTCTTTACAAAAAAATTATAATTTAATTATTTTTCTTTAAATTACAAACTTCATACAATTCCTGTAACAAAATAAAATCAATTTTAGTGTATGAGATGCATAGAGCAATGTGACGATGAAAATTCTCTGTTTCTTCTATATTTTTATGTAGATTGAAAATTATTACGAAAGAGAAGAATAAGGAAACTTATTTTTCCAGGGCAATATCTTTAAAACTAGCACAAGATATCCTGAATAAACTCAGTGTTTGATTATTCTTCATTACCTTCTTCTTCATGTGTTTTATTTAAAACATGTTGAAATCTAGGATTCTTTCAAATTCAATGCTGATTTTTCTCTCCGAAGACTACAAAACGCTCAATGCAGGTTTCGTCGACAACGAATTATTTAAAAGAAAAATCCGCTTATCCCGAAACCCGATTCAAACGTTGTAACACTGCTTAAAATTTGTCTTTTTGAGCTAATAGAATCCTAAGAAAATTTTTATGCAAGTTAAAAAAAATTTTTATTATGAAAGATTAAAATTTGTTGATTCGTTTATTGTTAAAATTTTTGCAAATAAATAATTTGAGAATTTATTTTTCAATTTTATCAATTTGCCAAACTGTATTTTAATTATTTTTTTGTTTTGAATTTTGTGATTATTTGCAAAAAATTTTGAATTTTCAAAAAAAATTAAAGAAATTTTTTTTATTTAAAATGAAACTTTTTTTTAAATTTTATAAATTTTTTAATTTAAATTTTTAATGAAATTTAATAAAAATTCAAATCAACAGGTTTGAAATTTAAATAAATAAATTCTCTTTAAATTAAATTTTTTGTTTAAATTTTCTTAAATACAAATGAATTAAATTTTAACATAAATAAAACTTGTTATATATAATTTAATAAAAATTTAGAAAATAAATTTAAATTTTCCCATGAGTGCACAAGCCTGATTTTAAAACCCTTAAATCCCCATATCTCTTTGCAAGAATTATGAAAGTATTGAATCCGTAAATGCAAAAATTACCTATTTCCTCCGAGTGACAACACGACATCTCTTCGAGTGCTTTAAATTGAAATTTCAACTTATCGCCGCACAAATGAAAATTCTTTAAAGCAATTTAACAAATAATTTCTATTGAATTTGAGTTTGAAAAAGTAATTAATAAAAACCACTGTAAAATAAACATGAACAGAGACAGAGTGAGATGTCTCGATAGCTCAATTGACAGAAAACTTAATTACAAACCAATTAAAGTGACAAAAATTAAATTATTGGAAATTCCTTGAAATGACAAATTTATTTTCAACATTGTTGAATGGAAAAAAAAGTTGAACAAGCTAAATGAGAATAAATTGAGTTGTCTTCCGCAAATGTGCAACTGGTTTCAGTAAAATAAATTTCAATGCTTTAAAAAATGAAAATTTAACAAAAATACTTTTTCCTATCGACTACTGAGTATGTCTGCACCGTATCACTTCAATAACTAAACTGAAAAAGTATCCAGCAGCAATATTTTTGTACCATTTAGAAATGTATGCACAATGTAAAAAAATCGGTACGAACTTTGATACATCCACATTTTCAGATTTTTTTCTCTTACTCTCTCTCTCGGAACAAGGAAATGAAATATGAAAAAACCCCTCACGAGCTTATAAGCATATAGCACAGATCGTATGCAGTTAACTAGTGGATAGAAAGGGAAGAAGATGCTGAACCGTTCGTCGTGTACAAATACATAAACAATCCTTCGAGCATGCGTCCTGATTGTTATTTTATATTCGTAATTTAACCCACCGTTTTTATCTGCACCAATTTTTTATAGAGCACATGAAGTTTCTAAAGTTGAGCAAAATTCGATTGAAATTTATTCATTGAAAAATAATTGGCTATCATTGATAGAATTAGGAATATATTTGTCATTTTACTTGAGCTAATTGAGCATGAATTTAAAAAATATTGAAAAAATTTAATTTCTGGGAAATTTTTTCGACCGTTATTGTTCATTATTTTTAAAAATATGTTACATTCATTGATTGAATTTTTACTGAAAACTTTAAAAATTCTGAATGAAATCAGAAATTTTATTTTACTTTATTTAAGTCTTGAGGATTCTTTAATTCGTTAAAAAATATTTGTTTTTATTTTGATTTCTTTGTTTTCGATTTGATTCCTTTGTTAAACATCTTAACTTCCCAGAGTTAAACATTGTTTTACGATTAACTAAAATTCAACTAGTTTTTGGTCGGTTAAAAAGAAAATCCTAATTTTAGTTGACCAAAATTTGAATCATTAGTGTTTTATTTTTAATCGACCAAAAGTCTGTTGAACTTTAGTTAAACGTGAGTGAGATGCAAAACTAGAAATCAAAAAGTTTATATTCTATTTTATTCTTTTAGCTAGATAAAATTTTTAAATACTTATTTTTGAAAAACTTTGACGTAATTTTAAGAGTTAAAGAAAGTTTTGGAGTACATTCAAAAATCCTCAAAAAAATTTAAAATTTTAAGAAAATAATAACAGTCATTTTTTTTGCTGAGTACTCGAGAGAATTTATTAAAATTAACATTAATTTAATGATCATTTTTTCTATTGGATTCTTCAGAAGTTTAAAAAATTTTCAATTTTAAAAGGTTTTAAAATGTCAAATTTTGTAAGGCAATTTTACTTAAACTCTTTTAAAGTCAATAAACTCATTGCAATAAATTTTAAGAATTCAATGAAAAATTGAATTTATCAAAAATAAAATAATAAAACACTTTCACAGTTTATCACATCTAACTATCAACTGTTATTGAAAAACACTAAAACACTCTTCATCACTAACTGCTGTAACAAATTAAATTCTTCAGTACTTCTTTTAACCCTCCTTGACCCTCTTTCACTCCTTTTAGCACTAAATATAGTTAGTTGTCGATATAAATTTATAAAAATTCACTACAAATGACTCACTGCAATGTAGAATGGTAAAAGAGTAACTAACTAAACTAATTTTAAAATTGGTAGTATGTGATGTTACAGTTCAGTGAAAAGCTTACTTTTATTGGTTTTTGTGAATTTTTTTATTCAAGAGCGCTGATTGTGTGTACTCATTTATTTATTTATTCATTCATTCTACTATTAATACATATATCTTATTTTTATTTTTGTGCCCAGCCCAGTATTGTGTGCTGCTTGTGTACTTACTGCTGCTGTGCACTGAGATAGCAATTCCATATTGTCACTATGCTATAACATATTGATCTTAAGTTAATTTTAATGAAATTATAATAAGCATAAAAGCTTCAATCAATCTGTGTTAAATGATGATGATGAAAAGTGCTTATAGAGGAAAGAGTAATTAATTTTATCTTCTGATAACACTCATACTCATTCATTTCTACATTGTTTATTGAGAATAATATTATGAGGAATATTAATTTTCAATAACAACTATTTTACTCTCTATTTTAACAACAACTTACCTATATCATGAACTCTCAAATTAAATGCTTTGACATTTGTGTTACGATATTGCACCGAAAATTAAATAGATTTTAGCACAGTTTTAACAATCAAAAATTTATTTACTTTGTCTATTATTTATAAATGATTAATCACTTTAATGCATCATCATGCGCTATAGTCAACTCACCTATCACGATCACATGAATTTAATTCAATTTTTCAATTTTTTTTAGTTCTGGTGTGTCTTTCATGATTGTGTCTTCACAGTTTATGATTTTTTATTCATTATACGCTTGTATATGTGATTTCCTCTTCGAACTACTCTCTATAAAATTGTGTCATCACTGCAACACAACAGCAAAGCAAACCTTTTCCGGCAAGTTAATAGTATTATATTGCTCAAAGTTCAATAATGAATTTGCACCGTTTGATGTCCCATAATTGAATTGTAAAAGGGTAAATTGAGGAAATTGACAGCAAAACATCACAAAACAATAACGTTAGTATTAAAGTGCTCGATTCTCTTTCATTTGCAAATTCATACACACAAACAATTTAAAATTTTCTTCCTTTTTATCACATACACATTCCAATATTTTTTAATTAATTAAACAAAAGAATTTTTAATTGAATTTTCCTAGATAAGTGTTAAGTCATATTCACATCCAATAAATATTGAGTATATTCGTGTACAATAGGCTATTGCTGTAGCTGTCCTCAGTAAAGTCAATCACAATTTCTGTATGTCTGTCATCATTTCATGTATGTTTTAAATCCAATTTTGCATTTTTGTCTCGTTTAAGATGACAACATGAGTGAATTTTAAAGCCAGCTTTTTTGTTCTTCTCAACGATAACGATGATGAAAAATTATTCACAAACAATCAAATATAATATAAAAATAACATGAAAAAGGAGGTGTTTGAGCATCATCTACCCATATATGTGCATTTAAAGTCATATGTACTCTATCAACAATAGATGGAATTTTTCATTAACTGAGAAACAAAAAAAAGCAGTAAAAGGACATTACAAAATGAAGTAAAGCAAAATTTTTTTTGAAATATTGTTTCACGCATGGAAATCAACTTCAAAGCGAATAAATAATTATAAATGATTATAGAGCGAATCATGAAAATTTTTAGTTCATTGGAAACTATATGAATAATCATCAAAGATTTGATGAGTTAAAATAAATTCATTTAGGTATTATGTGTCGCTAATTTAGAGAGAAAAATTGTTTTCACTCCATATGAGCGATCACTAATTTTTCGTTCTTTTGAAATGTTTCCACATGAATGACCCATTGAGGTATGTGAACCATAAGACATGTGTGTATGCAAACAGTCGAGAACACATGAGATAGCATCGATAGATAATCATAAATGATTAAAAATGCGTCTTCTTTGTTGCTTAAAAATTGATAACGCATGCAGAGACTTTAATTATTATGTTTTTAATTGAGTATAGCCATATGTATGTGAACAGTGGTTGAACGATGCTGATAATGTGGTGGAAAATTTTTTATCGTTTGAAATTTTTATTGAGTTAAATTATGGTTATTTTTTTTTTAAATATTGTTACAAAGAGTTAATGAAAATTCAATTTTTATTCAATATAAAATCAGAAAATGTCTAATTTTCTTTACTTTGAAACAAGAAAAGTTCATTAAACAAATCTCAATCATTTTGAAGTGATTTCAATCAAACTTAAGTGCGGTTAAATAAACATAAACATAGCATTGTTAAATAAAATGAAGAATGAAGTTTTCATGTGAAAGTCAGAGCTAAATTTTCTTTTATTAAATATTATAGGGCGTATAAACACTTCATAAGATTAAAAATAATTTTATGATAAGATAAATAGAAATTTTATTTATTTAACTGAATACATTATGTACTTTTGATAAATACATAAAGCGGCTTTAAAGCAGTTATTTATAATGAGCCTAATCAAAAGACTTGAATGTATATGACTTTTTTGGGCTTAACATGTTTCAGATAAATTTTTAAAAAATCAGTAATATTAATCGTCAGTGACGTGTTAATAGCGCATTTTCCTATTGGAAATCAGTGTATTGTTGCAAACCTTAATCTATTGAAAATTTAATGAAATCGATAGTTTTAAAAGATTTTTTAGGGAATTCTATGAAAAATTTAGTTTGATATTGACATCAGAATGCACTGCACAACAATTATATTTGAAAAAGATTTTATGGTAAAAAATTTTGTAGTGAAAAAGTTTTTGTGGTGAAAAATTTTTTTGTGTAATTTTTTGTTAAGCACTTAATTATATTTTATTTACAAGCTATTTTTAAAAGAAGATTCTAAATTAGTTAGTATTTTCAATAAACTCTTAATATTAAATGAATAAAAAATACTTTTTGATATCTTTCATCAATTGTTTTGCTTATTTTCAAAAAATAATTTACAAATGTATCAACTAGGGTTTCTGAAAAACAGCGTTTTTAAAAAACAGCTGTTTGCTGTTTTAGATTTTTGAAAAACAGCTGTTTTTGCTGTTTTTTGCTGTTTTCATAAGATTTTCTTCCGGGAACAGAAATGAGACTAAAAGCCAGCCAAATTGTTTTAAAAAGTTGTTAAAAGTACTGAATTTTCACATATATATAATTCATTAAATTTTTGCTGAAAATTTTATTGCTTTCATAAGTT
>JACWBX010002718.1:0-48323 GCA_014622435.1 Polypedilum pembai | reverse complement strand
CAAGTTTGATTCTAATTTATCGATTGTGTCACTTTTTGTATTTAATTCATCATACATTTGGTTGAACTTTTCATCTAACGCACAAACATGGTTGTAAATATTTCCTACGATGCAACTTGGGATTTCACTTGTGGTCTGTTGAGTTGTTGTAATTGATGCAGTTACTGAAGTTGTGGTTGATAAATTTTCATCATCAAATGGACATTTTTCTCGCAAATCATTAATAAGTCTGATAATGTTAGTTTGAGTAGATGCACTTTGACTTATGCAAATATTGTTATTGAAATTAATATATTTCAATTGTGTTGTATTGAGTGGTGTAAACAAGTCAGAACCAACAAGTTCAATTAAATTATTGTAGAAAAACATTGAAGCTACATTTGGTGTTTTAAGAAAAAAGTTGCTTGGAATTGTGGTCAGATTAGAATTACCAATTGAAAACCACTCGAATTGTTTCCCATACTCATTAAGTTCATCTCCATAAAATGTCTCAATAGTTGTAAATCTTAATTCAATTCCTATAAGATTTGGAAAAAATTCTTTGAAATTTCGTGGAAAGAATGATAAAATGTTGTCTCCATATACTTGAACGACTTTGACATCAGTGTTATTTCGACCATAAAGATGAACACCATTGACACCAGTTATTGTATGATTTGATGAATCAAGAGCGATGATGGTAGTGCAAGTGTAGACATTGCCTAAAGTTACCCAAATTATGTTTGTCACAAAATTACAGTTGATTGAAAAAGTTGCTGCAAACTTTGAAGATTGCAGAAGGATGAAAAATGTTAATGGAAATAATATTTTCATGTTTTCTTGATTGATTTTAAATTACTAATGAATACAAAGTATGAATGAAAAGATTTTTATAGCAATTCGTATAAAAATTTACGTGTGTTTTTAATTTCTGACCTTAAATTAAATTTTCTTAGTATTTTAAGGTTTTCTTTAACAATTTTAATTTTACTTAGTAAATTAAGACTTTTTCAATAAAACTTACTTTTTTTTATCTTATCTCTTTTAATTTTCAGCCGAAAACACAAGTCTGAATAATAATAACAACAACAGTCTTAATGCAAACCATACAATCGTGTATGTAGACAAGTCAACACAAACAAATGACAGTGAAACACCAACAAGTGACTCGAGAATTGCAGAGACTCAAACTGAGAATTTTAACACACATAGTGACAGCATCTGTTGCCTGAATTCCATTCCCTATGTTGATCAAAGCATATCGCCACCTGTCGTGCATAAAGTAATTGAAAACTGCACTGAAAATCATGTGAATGAGTCAATATCACCATTCACACTCGATTCATCAATTGGTGCTCCAACACAAACAGCTATGGCCATCACAACAGCAACAGCAGCAACTCAGCTAGACAATGGCGATGTGCCGCATGACAATGGTAACTGCAATGAAATCTTATAGCAAAATAGTATTGAAAAAAATTTTATGAGACAAGCAAGCACAAAATCGTCATCAAAAAAGCGTTTGGCAATCGTTGTATGACTTTTTGAAATATTTCGATTGAAAAAATCTGCATGAATGTCATAAAAATAAAAAAATCAATAATTTTCACCTCTCAAAATTTCCCTACATCCGCATTGTGCATTCAATTATCACTTACACGCTTCAACTCATGTTTTAAACCACAATGGGAGTAAACTGATACATAATTTGCATAAATTTTCGGGTTTGGGGTGTAAAGTTGAAGTTAATCATGTCAACCAACCTCAAATTGGTAATTACATCCCACACATACACACACAACTCATGCCATGCAAAATTCGATTCTATCGTAATTTACATATAAATTTTCTCTCTTCATTGTGCTGCTGCTGCTGTCGCTATAATATAATAACAACTCATGCGTGCGTATTTGATCCCGCGTTCACTTATCTCATCGGTATCAAACACTCGTTCGCTTTCTCTCTCTCTGTTGATGATGTTGTGTTTGTATCAATATCATTCACTGTCAATGTTTTTATTATTTTATTGAAGCGGTTTTGGTTTTTGTGGTTTTAGAAGATGATAAATAAATAAGATTTTGAAAATTGAAGAAGAAATTTTAGATTGATGTCTAAAATATTTTGAGAAAAATTTAAATTGCTGTTAAGACTTTTGATTTG
Source organism: Polypedilum pembai (assembly GCA_014622435.1). Taxonomy (NCBI): domain Eukaryota; kingdom Metazoa; phylum Arthropoda; class Insecta; order Diptera; family Chironomidae; genus Polypedilum; species Polypedilum pembai. The sequence goes on along the minus strand of JACWBX010002718.1, from coordinate 46,184 downwards.
TTTTATTATTTTTTAATCGAATTCTTAGATTACTGGTTTCAGATCCATTAGCGAAAATCTATTATAGTCAAAAGCTTCTTTTTTTAGTAGCCAGTGGCTACAGTAGTCATTTGATTACAGCATCTAAATGACTTCTTTACGCATTGACTACTTTTTAAAAAGTAGCTTTGGGCTACAGTTTTCATTTGGTAACTTGTAGCCATCTTTTATTATTGAAAGTAGCCAAAAGCCTTGCAGCTTTCTTCTAATTTTACAACTCTGCTCTTTATAATTATAAAGTTAAGAATTAATTTATTTGAACAAAAACAATGAATTAAAGAAGATAAAAACGAAAACAATGAGATTTTTTGAAGAATTTTATCACTCGTAGATTTCTTTTTATTATTCTTTCTTTAATTATAAAATTTTAGCGTCGATAAATTAAGTAAAAACGTAGCTAATTCACACGATTTTATTTTTCATGTTATTTCCTACAAAGCTAATGCTTTAATTCAATTTTTCTCACTTTAATCAATTTTTCTTACCTATTTGCATCACTTTTAATCAAGATATTTAGAAACAAATTTTCTTCATCTTATGTTCAATCTCCATCTATGAGAAAGCATTATGTGAATAGAAAACAAGAAAGCACACACACACAGTAGATGGGTTTATGTTGATACAAGTTAAGTTGAAACATGAATTAATCTATTTTTGAAAACTTTTCTCATCCTCTCATCGCTATATCAACACCAAGTGTTCGTTTACTTGTTCATAAGAGTTTATTTATTAAAGATAGACATGAAGACATGATGAGTGAGTAAACAAACGATAAGATGAGTGGCTGGAAGATTGATGAATGAAAAAATGAATGAAAGATGACAGTGATGAGCTTAAATATAAAGACAAAATGAAGAAAAAGGAGTTGATAATTTTAAAAGTTTCGGAAAACTCTGAGAAATTAAAAAAATTTGATGCCTTTTTAATTTTTAAATTAAATTTTAAAAGAAATGGAATTGTTTTCTTCTTAAGCTTTCAATTTCAAGAAAAGTCTTTATTTCTTGTCCCTTCTTTACCCTAACTTTTATTTATACACAAAATTAAATTCAACTTAAATCTAAAAAACATTGTCTACTCACATCTCATCAAACTGTCATATTTTTATACCTTTTCCAAGGAATAGAAACATTTTTAAAAATTTCTTTTAATTTCCTTATAAAATTGACTAAATTGTTTTCGAAAATTATCAAAAACTCTTACCACTTGTCTTCTTCCTACTTCTAAAAAAACCTTTTTTATTCTCCTGCATTACAGAAATATTTACCAGAAAAATCCTCTTGTCTTTCAGGCAAAAATATGGAAATAAGAAACGCTTGAGTGCGTCTTCTAAAACAATTGAGGAAAATCCCTTCTCATGCTCTTGTTGTGTATTTGTTTTTGTTATACCATAATTAGATTTTTCAATTGAATTTCAAATTTTTTTATTTTACCTTGTGTACTTTATGCTTACTTTTCGTTGCTTATTATTGATTTTATCGAAAGTTCAAGTTATGGAATTATTTTGAATATATTTTAAAGTTTTAAAAATAGAAAAAAGAAAATTTATTTTAAAGAGTTTAAACAATAGAATAACGAAATGTTTTTAAAATTTCTTTTTCTAATATTTATTCTTCATTATGAGTCAATTTTTGAGATTTTCAAAAGTATGAAAATTTATTTCTATCTAAAATTTTAATTTAAAAATCTTTCAAACATTTTTAAAGAAGAAAACAAAGTATTTTGTTTATTTCAATTCTTTCAATTTCTTTTTTATTCAATCAAATCAAGTTTTCCATCGTCTGAGCTTTATATCACAAAAAAGAAATATCCAAGATACTTGACCTTTTCACATTCTAAGTTTCCAATCTCATTTTCTCATATTCAGCATTTAATGAGTAAATTTCCGTCCAGACATGCACATGTTTGCTTACATTTCACGTTAATTCATCAAAACATTTCCTACAAAAAATGTTATTTATCTTTCTTTTATATTGACAATTCAATTAAGCTCAGACACGCAAATGACAAATTACTTTCTTACTTTAAGATTATTTATTCATTGCAAATTTAACTCTCGAAACTCACATATTTATGAAAAGTTTCTGAAATTTTGCCAATTTTATAATGACATTAATGTTTAAAACTTAAGAAAAGACCCTACGAATATGAGAAAAAGACAGCATTAACAAGAGGAGAAAAGTTTTAATCATTTCCTGCGAAACAGTGAAGAGATTTTCCATTTGAAATTTTGTTGAAAAGTAAATAAAGGATAAAACATGAAAAAATATGAGATAACAAGTTGTGTTGAATGAGTTTTTCGTTTGTTTGCTCATGTCATATGCTTCATGAAAAGTTTTTAATTCATCAATTTATTTTAAAGAAAACTTTTTTGCTCAAAGTTTTTTTAAAAAATTGTTTTATTTATAAAAATACTTTTTTATTAAAGAAAAATATCAACTTTGCCTTCATTTAATAGGAATAATTATTTGTTTCGACTCGTCATAATATACACGAATAAAAAGTTATTTTAACTGGTGTAAAATTTGAACCAATAAAACATAATTATGTGTCCTAAAAAGAAAACTTTATTAGACTTATTGAACATTTTATTAGGTTTATAAAACTTTTTTAACACTTATAAAAGTTTTTGAACAATTATAAAATGTTTAATGAGTCCAATTATTTTTCTTTTTCAGACTAATAACTATGTTTTCTTAATACAAAATGTATATCAATTTTAAATCTTTTTTCTACGTGTAATATTTATTTTGAAGGAGAGCAAAATTTGATAAAACTAGATGCATTTATAGAAAAAGTGAAAATAAACATGACGTTTTCCTTTGCTAAAAACTTAAACAACCAAAAATTTCTCCGATCATTTTGTTTTAATTTATTTTGAAACTTTCAATGGGTGCGAACTCTTGTTAAGTCAACAGCTTTTATTATTAATTTTTTTGCAAAAATAAAATAAAATTTCAAGATTATTTAACATTTTTTTTGAAGAAATTTTTTATTAAATTCATTTTCTTAATTTTTCAATATAGCTCAGCACAAGCACAAACAATACAATATTAAAATTCAAAATGCCAAAATTCTTATAAGTCATTCGTGCATTATTCCTTTTTGTCTGAAGGGAATTGAGAAAAGAAAAAAAAATAAAATGTAATTATTATGAATTCATTTAAAGTTGTTCTAAGGAAACTTCTTTGTCTGAGAGTATGGAAAAAGGTAAATTGATTTAATTTTGAAAATGACATGCTTGCATATTTTTTGATGATGAACGATGAACTCGTTTGCTTTGAGACTCATAAGAAATTTAATTTTAGAAAATTACTTTTATGAAATGAAAAAAAGACTCAAAAAATCGAGAATATTTGTATAAATGTCCATTTTTTGAATGTATGAAAACTGTAAGCTACGTCAATAGTTTTTTAATCTTAGATATAAAGTTAAAACTTTCTGTGCAGAAGCTTTGAGTAGAAGATCTGTAAATGTTTAAATTGGTGCTATAGAAAATAAATTTTCAATAAGCTCTGCCAAAGGTTTTTTTTTCGTGGTATATGTAAAAGAAAAAGATTTTCAAAAAATTAATTTTATTGTAGTTAAATGACTATAACTATATTATGGTAAATATGAAATGTTAAAAAATGCTGGTGAAAGCTATTAAATTTTAAGGAAAAGGTTGTAAAATGTTAAATAAAATTAATTAAGTTCATAAAGTAGGAAAATATTGAAATTTCAAAAAATACTAAAATTATAGAATTTTTATTTAATTTTTTTAATATTCAAATACAATCAAAAAAAGAGCCCTAAATGAAAAAATGGTCGAAAAATCATCAAAATTTTGTTTTCTTTTTCATCATCAAAAAGTTAATTTATTTCACTATTATAAAAAATTTATACTGCGAATGACTGGATTTCATTACCGAGCCCCTCATCCATTTATCCCTTTCAACAAAAAAAAATGTTATAAAAAATTATTTAATGAAAAGATTTTTACACCAACAATTTTCTGAATGTATCAGAATTTAGTTATTATACCAAATCAAAAAGCAATAATTTAAATTTTAATAAATTTTTAAATATCAAAACATAATCATAAAAATAAAAAGAAAAAAAATTTTGTTGTTAGGGTGAGTCATTCACAATATAAATTTTTGTCATTTTTAGAATAAAAGTTTAATTTATTTTTACATAAAATGAATCATTTCTTTTATTAAAAAATAAATTATAAAAATTGAAAAATCAAAAAATTTAAAGAAAAAATGAATTTATTTTATCATTTTTATTTTAAAAATTTTAATGGAATTTTATGATGAATAAAAAAGAAATCTTTTAAAAATTTCGCGAATTAAAAATTTTGAAAATTTTTTTGCTTTGTTAATAATTAGAATATTTTGAGTAATCAAAAAATAAAATCAAAATCAAAAAATTTTCTATAAATTTAAGAGGTTTCTTTTCCGGATCAGAAAATCCCAAAAATATTCTGATTCTGAAATTTTTGAATCCCAGTTTCTTAAATTCTTGAGACAGAGACTCTCGAAAACAGCCAGCAGCAGTTTTTTTATATAATTTAAAATTTTTCAATTGAAAAACATAAAAATTCCAAAAATTTAAAAACTTCTAATGAAAATTCATTTATTTTGTCTAAAAATCATTTTGAAAAATTGAACAGAAAAGCTTATTCTTTTTATTTAATTTTTTGGGTTGTTTCCTTATTTAAAAGAAATTTAATTTTTTACTTTAAAAAACTTTATTAAGATCAAGAAAGCTTGAATCCAATCTCGAAAGTATATCAAGATCTGGCTTACTCTAATAAAATTATTAGTTTTTTCATCAAGCTTCGCAATTTTTATTGAAATTTTAAGTAATTTTTTGTTCAAAACTTTTAAATTTTTGACATTTCAGTAAGTTTTTAGTTTTAATTGTCATAAAAAAAAACTTATATGCTTTTCATAAGCACAAGCAGCTTAAATAATCTTCACACAGTAATAAAAAAATATTTTAAAGAATGAAAATCATACAAAAGTATTGAAAAATTTACAAAGAAATATACGAAATAAGCTAAATATGTTGAAAAGAAATGAGATAAATGTAAAAATTATAAAAAGTTTATTGAATGTTGTTAAAAACTCAAATCAATGTATTTAAAAATGTTCAAAATAACAAAGTATTAAAAAAAATTGACGTAAAACAAAAAAATCAGTAATAAAAATTATTCGTGGAAATAAAAAAAATTAATTGGTATTAAATGTAAGAAATAAAAAAATTATGAGCAAAAAAATTATAATGGAAATAAAAAAGTTGAAACTAAAATTATTTTAAATTTTTTGTATTTGTTTTCTTTCAGAAAGTGACAAATTTTTTTTCAAAAGGTTGCTGAAATTTCAAAATTTATCTTGTGTTTAAAAAAAGTTATTTTAAGCCTAAAAAGATTTTGATTATAAAATTTAAATTTGTCAAATTTAATAATAGCAACTTATCAAGTCTATTACAAAGAACAATTTAGCTAATAAATCAATAACAAAATTAGTTTCATCCTTCATCAACGTCACTAACAGTAAAGCCCAATGAGAGAGGAAAAAATCAATAAGTCTCATGTCAATTGAACTCGAAAGCCTTACAAAAAGTGATTTCCGCAAGCAGCGCGAGCGAGCCGAGTTCATCTCCAAAGCGAACACTCACACATTTTCCCACGCACTCGACACTTTTTCTATTTATCTCTCCACTTCGCAACTTCGCATCGTACGATGTGCGTAAAATTTCATCAATTTTTTCGCTGTTGTTCTTCTTTATCATGAGCTGTGCAGCAGCTACAACCTCTGTGTATGTCAGGCAAATTTACTGCCTGCCAGTTCAATGAGTTTTCCAATTTTCTTATTTTCATTTTCATTCCATCTAGTTTGTTCTCTTTCATTCACTTTTTCTTGCTTGAATATAAAGAAAAGAAAAGTTGAAGATTTGATTGTTGACAAGTGTCATTGAAAAATGAAAATTGGAACTGAATTTTGTTGACAATTAATTGATTTTTGAATAAAATAAAATTTATAAAGACTAGAAAATTCTAATGACTTTATCATTATTCCTCAAATTTTTCCCTTAAATCCATAAACACAGCTATATCAACATCCTAAAACGACCTACACGAGAAAAGAGTGTAAAAGAAGCAAGCCGATAACGGATGATGGAGAGCCATAAAATTTTCTCTCTTTTTACCAAAGCTAAGAACAAGTCGCATTTTATGGTCATCAATTTTTAAGCCTTAAGCTGCAATTAATCGTCACTAAATCTCGCTTTCTATTTTAGGTCTTTTAAGTTTTTTTTCTTTCTCCTTCTTTATGATGATAAAATGAAAAGATTTTTGTCTTTTTATTAGTTAAATGTAAATTTAAGCGAGATTAGGAAAAAGGAAGAAAATTTTTTATGACAATTTTTTTTGCATTTTATCTTGATGCAGATTTTTTGAGATTAATGATGTGTTTGTCCTTGAATTCTTTTAAAAGAATTATAGAAAAAATTGATGAGGAAAAATTTTATTTTGAAGAAGAGTTGGTTAACTGTAATTTGTTGTTTTGAACCATTCGTGTTTGAAAATTATAAAAACTTCAAAAGTAGCTTAATACAGTCGAAAATTGTTATTACGTAATTTTCGAAAATCCTAAAACATTTTTATCGTAAAACTTTAATCTAAGCCTAATCTTTCTCCATATAAATGAAAAATCAATGAACTCTTAGTCCTTGAAATTTACTTTTAAATATTTACAACAATTTTTGCTTTATTTCTCTAATTTTCTGCTTTTCTATCTTTATCCTTTATTTATCCAAGCTTTGATTCTCTTATTTTCTTAATTTTCCACTCAAGTCACTTTTCATTCATCACTAATCCACTTTTAGTAGCTTTTTCTTCTCATTCAGCTTTCTTTTCATATCCTAAAGACATTTCAAAGACTGATTATCCCCATCACAATGAGATTTTGTGTCATTTGTCATTTCAACAATAATTAACTTAATCCTTTCCTGGCCTTTGGGTAGTTTTCTGCTTTCTGTTTTATTACTCACTGTTTTTCATTCAAAAAATTAAGCCGAAAAAGCTTTCTTATCTTCATTACTTCTAGGGTGCATTTACTTATGCTAATTTGTTCTCAAAAGAAAATTTTAATTGGTAGAGAAGATTAGAGAGTGATATTAATTGAGAATGGTCTGAAGTGGGTTTAGGAAAAAATGTTGAGAAATGAAAAAAAGTTTTATTGTTTAAGAGCAATTTACTTTGATAATGAAGGTGAAAAATGACTTTGAAAAGAAAAATTTTAAATTGTAATATTTTTGAAGTAGTTAAAAAAATTGCTTTTAACAATTTAGTCGATGTTTTTTTCATTAATTAAGTTGTTTAAAAAGTTTTTTGTTTCTTTAAAAGATTTAAAGAACTCTGCCAAAAATTCATTTTTCTCTTAAATTCATAGATCTAAATAAATTTTATCGATTTTTATCAACAAATCTTTCATACACTGTTTTACTCTCAATTAACGCAAAATATTGATTAATGAATATGAAAGCTAAAAATACACGCAATTCATTGAGTTCAATTTCAATGTCTGTGTTTATTTAAGAGCAAATATTGATAAATAATTAGCGGCCACACACAAACACACATGCAAACATAAACAGAAGTAATTTTCAACATGATCAAATTGTTTGTGAAGAGAAAAAAATTCTTCACGTGCTAAAGCCCTTAGAGAAATTTTTCCCTCACTTTATCATACTAATCGATTGTTGTTTGTGATAATGGCACGAGTCATTAGTCGCTTTGGTATCATGAAATTCGAGCAATTTATCTGCTAATTAATATGAAAAAATTTCCCTTGATTATTTATGGGTCGTAAATGAGAAAAAAGCTTGTGTTTGAATCAGAAGATAAATACCAATTTGAATATGCATGAACATTTAAAATTTTATTTATTTGTTATTTAGAAGAAAATATCAATTTTGTTTCTACTTAGAAAAATTTTATCCAAAAATTGTGACAAGCATTGAAACTCATTAAAAAATTAAAAATTATCTTGAATGAATCACAACTCATGCAAAATCCACAAATCTAATTAAAATTTAATTTTCTATTTTGTCACTAACTCAAAATTAACCTAACTTTGTCCTAAAACTATAAGCAGATTGATGTTCATGGTTTCTACTAATGAGATAAAATTTTCTGCATAAATGAGCTTTTATCGACTGCAGCTATTTGATGTGAGTTGTCATAGTGTTTCATGTTTATAGTAATTAGTTAAATGAAAATTTGTGAACAATTATGATGATGTGCTTTGCATGAGAAAAATGATTACTTACAAAAGAAGTAAAAATAATATCAAATTAATTTGTTTGAAAAATTGTTACTGAAAGCAGCCAAAATTTTAATTTTTTTAAAGTTTAATTAAAAAATAATGAAAATATTCTCGAAAATGAAATTTTTAACTCTAAAATATTGTAAAATTTTACAATGAATGTAAGATGAATTTTTTGTTGGCTATCAAATCAAATCCACCTTAATGGAAAAAAAGTTTATGTCAGTGGTATCTCATATTCAAAATAATTTATGATTAATTATCAAACATTTAGGTCATTTAGCTTCTAACGCTTTTTGTGTGAAATTTTTTTGAATAATTAGTTTTTCAAAAGTAATATTTTATTCACATTTTAGGGAGAAATTGTAACATTTTGAATCCAGTTGATATAACGTGACACATTCATATAAACTCCTGCAAGTAAAATAGTTTTTTAGAATTTACATAAATTAATTTATTTTATCAATTTTACCTGGAACATTTCCGCCACAACTTATTCCCTGTTAAAATATTTCATAAAAATTTTAAAGTAATTTTCTGAAATAAATAAATGTCTTACCCATGCAACTAATCCAACAACAAACCATTGATTTTGGACAGAGCAAACCTAAAATAAAATTAAAATGAGTTTTTGTACTAAATAAATTTTCAAGTATAAAAAACTAAAATAAAGTCGCTTAGTATTTTATCAAGGGATGAGAGCTCTATCAAAAAAATTATCAAAAATACCAAAAATTGCAAAAAATTTTTTTAAACTTTTCAAACAAAATATAATTTTTCAATGACTACTCTGTTTTGTTTATCAAGAGTTCTAACCCCTTGTAATTTATTTTCAATAGACCAAAAACTACTTGAATTTTAGTTAATTTAAAAGCAGACTCTGATTTGTATAATTACCAAAGGACTTCCACCATCACCTATGAAAGTAAAAATAAATAAAAAAAAATTATTTAAGAAAATTTATTTGTTTTAAATTAAAAATTTTAATTTTACCAAAGCAAGCATCTTTTCCCGATTCACCTTAATTTTATATGAATAATGAAATTTTTTTTTTCCAAATCATTTTTTAATTTTCTTACCACCAGCACAAAGAAAACCAGAATCAAGAATGAATTGTGGTCCAAGAGCTGTTGTTCTTCTCATCGTTGCTTGACAACTTGCAGAATCAATTAAAGGAACATCAATAGCAAGTTGAGTTGCTTGCATTGAACCAATTGTTGCATCTTGATTTCCCCAACCTTAAGAATTATTTAAGAAAATGTTTTATAAATAAAAGAAAATATAAAATATTTTTAACAATAACCTGAAATCCAACAACGAGCAGGTGGTAAAATGGGCTTTGAAGGCAAACATGCTGTTGATATAGTTGGATACATTCCCAAAGGAACTCGCCTTAAAAAATTAAAAGTTTTCAATTTTTTTAAATATTAGCAAAAAAAAATATTTACTTAGCAAGTCTCAACACCATGATATCATTGCGTAAATTAGTTGCATTAAAATTTGGATGTCTAAATATTCTTGAAACATTGAACTCTTTAAATGGTAAAGGTTCCTTAGTATTTGCAGTACTCTTGAATTAAAGTCAAAGTAAAATTATTCAAAAAATAATTTTAAAATATTTTTTCTTACCCATTCACCTAATCGTGCAACAAATTGTGTGGATGTTCTGTTTATGTAAATTGTATTTTTATTATCATCACGACGACAATTGTTTTTTTATTACTCACAAATTGAACTTGCTGAATCGATGAGGAACAGATAAAATGTGAAACTGATCGATTAATACTCCAGATCCGACATAAAACTGAACTGATGTGAAAATCATTGCTTGCCATGGGAATTGACCATAAAGTGATGCAGCTAAAATGAATTTATTTGTTTTGTAATTTATCTTAGAGAAAACTTGAATATTTTAAGCGTAAAATTCAACAGATTTTATAAAAATATAAAAATCTAAAATTCGCCTAATGATAGTGTAAAAAGTTAAATTACAAGATAAAATCTATAGGGAAATTTACTTTACAGAGCTTTCTTGAATGAGAAATTTTTTTTTGCTTAATCCTAAAACATAACTTTTCTTCAAACAAGTCTTTGGAATACAAAATACCTCAAATAAAAATATTTCAAATATTTTCTAACATTTCAACACATTTATATTCTTAGTATGCGAGCTCCTTGCTTTGATATTTTTAATAAATTTTACACTCAGTTAAAAAAATTTCATTAAACTTACCTCTTGCTGATGGTGCACCTTTGACTGGTGGATAACTTATTCCACCTTAGTTGTGATAGTATTTACAGTTATTAATTTTATTTAAAACTTAATTGTTTGAAAAAACTTACACTGATAACCTTTAGCTGGACAGCAAAGCTCTAGTATAGTTGGAGTTTGACAAGTTGTTGGTGATGAAGTTACTTGAAAGAATAAAAGAAAATAAATGAATCACATTAGATTTTTAAAATTTTACAATAAATTTCGATTCAGTTTTCTTAAATTAAATTGTTAAAAAAGGACATTAAAAAAAAATTTCGCTGAGAACAGGATTCGAACCTGCGCAGGCATAGCCCAACAGATTTCAAGTCTGTCTCCTTAACCACTCGGACATCTCAGCTTAACTTTTTATATTTCAAACATTGAAACAATTACTTTTTATTACTTATACAAGTAATTGTTTAAACAGCTTGATCGCGACTTTTTGTTTCTACTGATAATATTTGTTTGTGTTTAAACTGTAAAAATAATATTAAATTGTAAGCTGAGATGTCCGAGTGGTTAAGGAGACAGACTTGAAATCTGTTGGGCTATGCCTGCGCAGGTTCGAATCCTGTTCTCAGCGAAGTTCTTTTTTTATCAATTATTATTTATTTGATAACCTTAAACTTAAAAACTTAAAGACTTTGAACTTGTATGAAACAAGATTAAAATTTTTGATAATTAAAAGAAAGTAGAAATAATTTTATGAAATTTTTAAAAATTTTTAAGATTATTTAAATTTTTTTTAGATTTAAAGATAAAATTTTTGTGGCAGTTAGAGCATACCTTCTCATTCTCTGATTTTCATAATTTATGAACAAATACTCAATGACTAAGACCTGAGAACTCTTTTTGCTTACTATGATTATTTTTTTACTCGATTTTATTTCTATGTCAAAATTTCAATTTTCCAATCATAAATTTAATTTTTTTTTGTTTTTTTACTTTTATAAGTAAACAAGTGATTGCTCATTAAAATGTCTGCCTAAATATGGCTAGTTTAAAAAATTGGGGATTAAATTGGAATCAAAAATATCAAACTGGGATTATACATTTTTAAAGAGTTCTCAGGCCTTGTCAATGAAATTTTGTTACTTATTTTAATCTTTAAAATAAAAATTTTCTACTCACTTATTGGAATTCCAGATGTTATTGGTGAAGTAATATTAGCTGCAGTGTCATAACTACTATAGTTCATAGTTTGTGACTAAAATTAGGAAAAAATAAATTAAAAAAATTCCTCAAAATTTCCTAAAATTCGTACATTAATAATTCGACCTTGAATTATTCCACTTCCATCTGTTTCTTCAATAGTTGAGTTTCCACCCAATCTAGCGATACATGAATTAGTTGGAATACAAAGACAATTATTTTGTACAGGTATAGGTTCTGGTGTGCTGTCAATTTAAAACATCAATATAAAATGAATGAGATTGGAATGTTAAGAAAATTCATCGAGGGAATGGACATAAGGGCAAAAAAGGCAAAACTTTTGTCCTTTTTCATACCAAAAATAAAACAATCCTTTTCGCCTCAGTGTCCATCCCCTTGCAAACCATAATATTTTTGGACTAAATTATTTTAAGGAAACAATAAATTTACGTTGTATTTATAGCTGCTGATGTTGTAGTTTGAGTTGTAGTAGTAGTAGTAGTTAAGGTAGATTTAGGAGTTGTCGATGAACTTTTTGTAGTTATAGTTGGAGTCGTTGGAGTTCCTTTAGTTGTAACTTTCGTCATCAAAGTTGTGGTTGTTGTTGCTGCTTCTGTTTCTTCAACTTCTGTTTCTGTCATTTCTGCTTCTTCTTCAGATTCTTCCTCAACTTCTTCAGTTGTAGTCGTTGTTGTTGTTACTGGTGGTTTTCTAGTTGTGCTTCCTGCTTTTATTGTTCTTTTATAATAGTGAAGAAAATTTTTTAAAATTATTTTGACTATGAAAGTTTTATTTAGAATTTGATTCGGAAAATAATGTTTCCGAAACTAACTAAATATTATGAAATATTTCGCTAAATGAAAAGAAACTTGTTGATTTACGATGTAAATTCTGTCAACAATGATAATTAGAGCAGATAAGAGTTTATAATGACAAGCAGCCAGACGTTGAGATGTTCGCCGATAGCTTAGTAATTAAAGCACTGGCCGATAATCAGGTAGTACGAGATTGAATCTCACTCTTACTAGAAATGTCAAAAAGTCTTTTTTCTTGCTGATTTAACAAACGAATTTTGATGTTTGAAAACAGAAACCTACTTTGTATGTGTCAATCTAGTTGCAGTATCAAGAGTTGTTGAAGGTCTTATTGTTGGTGTTGTACTGGAAATAAAAAATAAATTATGAAAATAAATTTTATGATTAAATTCACAATGCTTATTGTCGCTAGATGCCGTATCAAATTAGTTTCTTGTCATTAATTTGACTGCAGCAGGAGAATTTTTTTTTGTTCACCTTCTGTCCGAATGATCATCTGGAAATTTCACTTGACCTAAAACCATCGACGTCAACATTACAAAAATTATAAAATGCCCCAAAGTTTCCATGTGTCGGCTGTTTAGTTACCAAAAACTTTTTAAAGTGAGAGAAAAATTGTCAAAAAATTAATTTTCAGCTGTCAATTGTGTTAAACAATTTCAACAAAAAAATATTTGTCGGAAATGTTTACTGACCACAAACTGCTTGTTAGAGCTTAAAAGTGTTGAAGCAAAAGTGCTTTGTACAAAATTTTTCACCCATAAATTTCTAAAAATAAAAATTGGTCTTAAATTTTTTTCTTAAATTTAGACCCGATGATAAGAATGGACCGAAACAAAAAAACTTTTTCCATCATTTTGAAACTTTAATTAAGAAAGCTTTTTCTTTTTTTGGAACCTTTTTAGTAAAAAGCCACCGACACCTTCTCTCCTTTTATAATAAAGTGCTAAGCAAAGAAAATAAAGGAAATATTTACCTCAAAGTGGACTTTACTTTTTCTTCTTGTCATTTTATTCAAGAATTCATAATTAAGTTGAAGACGTAGAAAGGTGGTAAAAGGATGGAAAGAAGAAACTGAAGTGTAACTCACTTGACTACTAATTAGGTTAATTTTTCTCTCTTTCATTTTATTGTTTTGAAATAAATTTTATTTAATTTCACAATTTTGTGATATTCAAAATTTATTTTACTCAATATTATTATATTATGATTTATCATTTTTAATATACAAAAAAATTCCTTCAATTCTACTTCATTTCATAATCTAACATCATCTGCGATAATTTTCTATTCATTCACATCCATTTACAAACTGTCATGTGTGTCATCAATTTCAATTTGTCATTCATTGACTGCTCTATCGTTTTAACATATTGCACATCTCCAAAATGACAATTTACACACATTACATTACTGTCAATCACACTCAATTGTTTTCCTCACTTTTTTCTCACGCTGCACGGCATGACTGCAGAGAGAGATAACAAATAATTTTTTTCAGCTCATATTTTCTGTGTGTCATCATCACATGTGGTTGATGGAGCTGAAAATGTTGTAATGCGGTCTGACGTTTATCGTTGTTGCGCTCATTCATCAGTTGCTGTTTCTTGTAGGAATTTTTTAATTTTCAGCTTTAATGCGCACAAAAGAAATGTGAAAATGCGACAGTTGACTGCAGAATCAAGGAGAATTTTCTTCATGACCTTGTGAATGAGACGATAAAGAAAATAAGCTTACATCGATGACATCTTAAAGCTATAAAGTTAAGCTTACAATCATCATTTGTTGTCATAACAATCATCATCTTTTTCTTGAGAAATTTTGGAAAGAAAATAATTTTTTTATTTCCATCAATTAGCTTACGAGAGATTTTCATGTTTTGGGTATTAATTGGCCAGTGGAGAATTCTTTTGAATTTCAAGAATTTACTATTAAATAGTCTTTATCAAAGTTCATGTCAAGTTTATCAAGTCAACAGTTTTTTGATCTAAAAAGTTGCGTGACTGAAAGATTTTCTAACAAGTTCTTCACTTTTTCTTCGAGTAATTCATCATCATCATCAAATAGGAATGTGTTCAGTCGCTTTCACAAAATGTCATGTTACGATAAAATCATATTTGATTAGTAAAATAATTTTATAATAAAATCTCTTGTAAGCTTTATAATTCAAATAATCAAATTTTCCTCATAGTTCAAAGCATATTTATATCTTAAAAATACATAGAAAGACTCAAGTTTCATATGAAGCCATTGATGTACCACCGTCAGGCTAATATCATAAAAATTCATGTATACAAAAGTAAATAGTCTATCATAGTAGAATAAAAAAATCTATTTATCAATCTATCAATAATATCAAGTAATCAACTAAACATTTTTCACAAATTTTGTTTTAAAAAGTCTTTCAAAATGAAGTACATGAACTTATGGTATTCCGGTACTAACTTTAATCAAAATATTTTAAAAACAGAAAATATTTTTGAAATACTTTCTGTAAACATTATTATTGTATTGAGTTTTATAACAAACCATTTTTACGTCACAGAAAAACGTGTTTTTAAGACGTCTCTCGCCAATGACAGTTTCTATTCATTCATTTGTGAGTTTTATGAAATTTAAATTTGTAAAAAGCGTAGCTTCCACCACTGTCGAGTTCAGTTGTCAAGTCCCTTTTCTCGGTCATTTCAACTCATTGATGGTTAATATTATTTTTCTTTCAAATTATTTTATATAAAATTTCTAAACCAATAGCCTGAAAATTCTAAAAATAATCTCACTGGAATCAGCTTTAACTCTCGTCACAAAAACTCAATGAAAGGAAAAAAAAAGACTCTGTTGAGTTGCGCAAACATCTTAGACAAAAGAAAATAAGACAATGAGCAAAAAAATAAGAAGATTATTATCAGAAAGTATCAATTAACTTACTTATATTATTAAATGGTCTATTTATAAGAACCGCTGTGTAATTTATGTATAAAAAGTAAACTTTTTCAAAAAGTACCAAAATAAATTTTATTATAAAAAATATTTTAAGTAGAAATTTCAACAACTTTTCCATCAACAATTTTCATTTTCTGTCCATTACTGTAGCTCATTAATTTTTCCAATGTCATTGATCTCATTTCATCAACTGTCAATTGAACGTGAAATTCACGCTCAAAAAGTTGCATAAATTCAACTGACAGCAATGAATCCATGCCAAAATCGCTGACTTTTGTGTCTGCAGGATATGCACTGATGTCCTTAATTCCAAGAAGTCTCAGAACATTTTCAATCATCGCTGTTTTGCCTGAGACGGCTTTACCTTTTTCTGCTACAACCATGCTACACACAATCGGCTCTGTTGACTGCACTAGAATGTCCATTGACTCCAAACATGACGAAATTCGTTGCATAAGTGTTCCACTTATTTCTTTTTCTTCATTCATGGTAGCTAAAATTCCAACATCACCAATTGCTCCCCATTGAATTGCTTTTGCTGGCAGACCATCTCGATGTCGTTGTTCAATTATTCTTTCCATAACTGAATTTGCCATTCCATAATTACTTTGGCCTGCATTGCCTAAACCACATGAAACACTTGAGAATACAACAAAATATTCAAGGTTTGGACAGGATGTTCTTGAAATTATATCAAGATGTTTTGTTGCAATTGCTTTAGTTGCAAGAGTTTGCTCGAATGTTGCTTGTGTTTGATTTTCAAGCAATGCATCATTGAGTTTAACAGCTAAATTGAAAATTCCACCAACTGGAGCAAGTTTTTTTGCTTCATTAATAAGTTTTTTGCAACCAGCTTCAGTTGTGACATCAGCTGTTGATATTATTACTTGTGCATCATAAGTTGCCCAAAATCTAGAAGAATATAAAAATAAAAATCAGAAATTTAATTTTGCTCATAAAATAAAAATTTCCTACCTCATTCTATATGTTTGATAATTATTGGAAATTCCACGACTTGAGCTCAATACAATTTTCTTTCCACCTCTTAAAATCATCCAATCTGCAAGTTCTAGACCGAATCCACCTAAACCACCAACAATTATATAACTATGATTCTCATTAAAACACATTGCTGGAGTTATTTCCATTGGAAGAAGTTCCTTTGTCTCCATTTCACCTTCTCTTAGTTGAATTAAAACTTTTCCAATGTGCTTGCCACTTGCCAAATATCTGAAAGCTTCTTCAGTTTGATCTGGCTTAAAAACTGTTGTTTTCAATGGAACAATAAATTTTTTCTTAATTCCACGATTGACAAATACTTTGAAATCCTAAAAATAAATAAATTTTTTTAATAAAATTCAATGAAATTAAAAAATTTTTAAACTCACATCAAGCGAACCATTTTGAACGAAATCAGAAATGACCATATTCACAGAAATAAATGTCAATTCATTAGCAAAACAGGCTAAGTTGATTTTGTTGTCTCTGATAATGTCTGATTTACCAATTTCAATAAAATATCCAGCTTTAGCGACACATCTAAGTGAAGCTAAAAGTTTATCATCAGACAAAGAGTTTAGCACATAATTGACACCTTTTCCATTTGTTCTTTTCATAATCATGTCTTCAAAACTTGTGTCTCTTGAATTTCCAATGTTTTCAGCTTTTAATTTAGGAAAAGTTTCTAGCAAATATTTTCGCTTTTCCTCATTACTGTCAGTAGTAAAAACTTCCATTCCTGATGCAAAAGCAACATGTAATGCTGAAAGACCAACACCACCAGATCCAGCATGAATCAAAATTGATTTGCCTTTTTCCATTTGACATTTCATGAAAAGTCCAATAGCAACAGTTCCGTAAGTTCCCAAAATTGTCGCTGCCTCTTCTAATGTCCATTCTTTTGGTACATCAAGTAAAAGCACTTTATCATCCGAGAAATGCGTTGAAAGACATCCACATGGTGACATTCCATAAACCCTTCGTCCTGTTGTTGTTACACCAGAAAATTCAAAGCCAAGAATTCTCATTTGGTCGCTTCTTTTATCACCAAATATTTCTGGACCAACTCGACCAGTTGCAATCATAATATCACGGAAATTTAGTGCTGCATAATGAATTCGAACAACTTCTTGATTACAATTAACTTTTAGTTTCAATGGTTGTTGCATCCATTTCAGTGAAGAAAGATCTCCACGTGTTTGAATATTGAGATAAGCTGAGACTTCAGTTGATGAATTGATTGGAATTGAAGGTGGAGTTAGTGTAAGATGACGATATGAACCCCATTGGCTATTTCTGTTGTAATAAAATAAATAAAATTATTTTTGATTATTCAATGAATAAATTCTTTTCAATCATTGATTTTACTCACCTATAAACATTAATAGCAAGTCCTTTTTTCAATTGTTTCTTATAAAATTCATTTTCAACGTCAAATTCAGGAGCAGAATTGTCATCAATAAAAATACACCGTAAATTTCCACAATTTGGTTCTCGTCTTAAGCAATTAACGAGACCAAGAATTCCAGATTTACTTTCATTTTGTGCATAAACAATTGTTGGTTTTTCTTTGACATTTTCTTTAAGCTGATGCAACCAGTGAAAATCATTGCTTGAAATTTTTATGACATTTGTTGGAATTTCAGTTAGAATTTTTTGATAGCGGAATAAAAAGATTTTTTCATTTTCGAGATTTAAAATAGCAATGAGTTTGAAATTTTCAGATAAATCATTTGGTGAAGTTGCAGAAATTGATTCACGACAGATGACAAATGCAGTTTCAGCTAGATTTTCTTCAATCAACTTGAGATTCTCAAAACTTTTTCTTATAATGAAATCTGCAGATTTTTTTGTTTTAAGAGCACTTAATTTTCCAATGGTTACATAAGAAGCATTTTCTAAATTTCTGTTAGTCAAATATATCAAATCAGGAGTCACAATAGGCAGAGTTTCTATCGCTTTTGCCATAAATTCACTAAAAATCTTCAATGGTTTTTCTGACTCTTCACTTTCATCAATTTCAACACAAGAAATTTTCAACATCATTGAATTTTCCATTGCTAATTGTACACAAATTCTTGCAGCATCTTCTGCACTAATAACGGGTGTAGGTAAATGTGGTACAAACCTATAACTGCTCATGACATGATTTCCTTGAAACAGCAATTTCGGAATCGATGTAAAAGTAAAACCACGAAATTCCATTCCAGGACAATGAACCATATCAAGTTCTTTATCATAGTAAGCTGTTGCAGTTTTCTGATCATCTGATAATTTCTCAAATTCTTTTAGTTTGTCTAAGAATACTCTAGGTCTAAGGAGCATTTTTCTTATACGAATTGGCACCAATGGACCACGAGCATCTCTTGAAATTAAAACTAATTGTCCAAGATTATCGAAAAATGCAATCCAATTATTTTCCCACTTTGCACACACTTGACTTCCATCAATTTTTGCACTAACAACATTTCTAAAAAGTTTCTCATAATTATAATTTCGAATACGAAGTTCTTTATAAAATTCATCGCCAGTCATTTCTGGAATATGACTGTTGTCCTTGACTTCATATGTTTTAAGCTTTGAGCCAGTATTAGGACGAATATAGCCAGTACACATGACAGTTTTGCCTTCACGAATTTCAAATTTTCCATCACCACCATGATATACTGCCATTAATTCTACATCTTTTTCATATGATAAGAAACAAGCATTATGGAAACGAATATCTTCCATTTCAACATCAAATTCTTCAAATTTCTGCCTATGATGAGCTGCAGCTAGTCGGCAAGCAATGTACAAATAACCAGTTCCAGGGAAAATTATTTTGCCTTTAATAAAACATACAATATTAAAAAGTTTTAATAAATTAATTTTTAATTCACCTTCTATTTTATGACCAGCTAAAAATTCAAAGTTTGGATCTCGCATCATAATTGGAATTTTTATTTCGTTAACATCAAGTTCATCTATTTTATAATATTTAAAGTTGTTGCTATGATCCCATTTAATTAATGGTGAAATCATTGAAGTTCCACGAGAGACGGGAAAGTTGATTTTTGGATAAAGATTATAAATGCTCATATCGACACCATTCATAAAGATTCTAAAAAAAAGAATATCAAATAGTTTAAGACAAATACAAAAAAACTTTTATTTACTTTCCAAGTGAATTCATCAAAAATATTGTATTTTCCTTTTCACCACGTTTAGTTAAGTTAAAATGAACTCCATTTGGCAAAGCTCGTTTTAAAATTGCTTGTAACAATCCACATGGACCAATTTCAATTGTCAAACATTTTTCAGGTAAACTAGCAAGAGCTTCCTCAAACAAGACTGGATTAAGTAAGTTATTTGTGTGATATTGAGCTGATGAAAATCGAGATTCTTCATTTTCAAGTTTATCTTTTGCTACGCTTGTGCTGATCCATTTTTGTGATCTTTCTTTTGGATTTTTCATAACATTTTCGAGTAATGTTTGTAATTTTGGTCCCATTGGAGCAATATAACTGCTATGAAAAGCAATTCCACTTGAATTAACTTCACGTACAAAAATATTTTCTGCCTTAAGCTGTTGCATAAATTTTTCAATGTTTTCATATGGTCCGGAAATTGTGCATGAAGTTGAATTATTATGACATGCAATTTCAACTCCTTCAATTAGTCGATCTTTAAGCTCATTATATCCAAGACCAACAGCAGCCATTGCACCACGAATTGTTTTAGTTTCAAGTGCCGCAATACCACGTGAATAAGCAGCAAGCAAAATTTCTTCAGCAGTATTGCAACCATCAGCATAAGCACAACTCAATTCACCTACTGAATGTCCCAAAATGTAATCCGGTTTCAGTCCAATTGTCGTTAAAATATCAGTCAATGCTATTTGCATTGCAGCAATGCTAACATAAGAATGAAGAACATTTATAGCTTCATCTGTTGATGACAAAATTTTTTTCAAATCGAGATCTTTTGTTTTCAATATTTCATGACATTTATCGATAGATTCAGCAAAGACTGGAATTCTCATTAAATCAGAAATCATTTGAGGCCATTGTGAACCCATGCCACTGTATACAAATGCAATTGGTCGTTTTCCATCGAGATAGTTATCGACTTCTCTATGCACACATTTTGCTCTACTTTCAGCTGAAATGTGAGGATCAAAAATTGCAAAACCACGGAATGTATTGAGAGCAATTGTTTGTTCTTGTGAATGTTGCAATAAAGCAATATGTTCACCATCCAATGGAGCTATAGCAACACTATCAAAAATTGTTTCTACAGCTTCTTTTGTACGACCTGACCAAAATACCATTCTTTCAAGTTCATCGATGATTTTGCCATTATTGATTTTCTCTTTGTCATGTGATTTTAATAATAAATGAACATTTGCACCACCAACACCAAATGAATTGATTCCAATTAGAGAACCTTTGAAGTCTGTCAATTCATCAACAACTTTTATGCTTCCTTTCTTAAATGCCTCAATACCTGATCGTGGTTTATTGAAATGTAAATTTGGAAAAAGTTTTTTATTTTCAAAAGTCAAAAGCGTTTTAACAATTGAACTTGTTGTTGATGCTGCTTCAGAATGTCCCATATTTGATTTTAATGAACCAATTAGCAAAGGAGATTTTCGATTTGTGCAAAAAACAGACTCAAGACCTGGAACTTCTTCTAAATCGCCAACCTGAAAATTGAAAATTTAAAGTTTATCAAAATAAATTAGACAAAATAATCTTCCTTAAATATCAATAAATTATTTCATTAGATCATTAAAATGAGCATGAAGTTGAATTGTTATAACTAGTTATTTAAACTTCTTTACTTTATCTCATTATAGTCAAGACTGCAACAATAACTTTTTTAAATTTTATATGGCATTCTGAAATTGTCAAATAATAATTTTAAAACTTACTTTAGTTCCAGTGCTATGAGCTTCAATATAATCAACTTCATTTGGATCCATTCCAATTTCTTGATAAAATTCTTCAAAAAGCTTGACTTGCATAACTTTAGATGGAAATGGCAAACCTTCCTTTTTATAACCATCAACATTTTTCTTAGCATGTACAAATGTTGCATAAACACGTCTAGCATCAGTTGATTTTTGTAAGAAAAGAGCAACAATTGCATCAGCACGACAATAACCATTAGCATCTTCGTCAAATGTTTTCCCATAACCATCTTTTGATAAAACTCCCATTCTAATGAAAGTTTTAAAAAATGTAGATAAAAATTATTAAGTTTTTATGTCAAAAGCTTACTTGTTAAATCCCATGCTCAATGCAGGTCCAAGAATTAAATTAGTTCCAGCCAAAATAGCAGCATCACATTCACCATTTCTAATTGACTTCAAAGCAATATCAGCTGCATAACCACTGCTACTACAAGCTGTGTCAATAACAAATGAAGGCCCTTTAAAGTCAAAAGCATATGAAACATGATTTGGAATCAAAGTTCTCAAAGATCCAGTCACTTCTTTGCCACATTTCTCTCTTACTGTATATTCAAAACAATCAACAAAACAGCAACCAACAAAGACACCCGTTTTGCTTCCTCTGATACTTCTCGGTGACACACCAGCATCAACAATCGCTTCATAAACATGTTCAAGCAATGTTCGGCACATTGGATCCAAATGATTTGCGAATTCAAACGGAATGTTGAAGAAGGCTGAGTCGAATTTTTCAATGTTTTTAGTTTGTCCACATCGATCAGGAATGAGTTCGTTGAGCTGCTTAAAACGAGCTTCACATGGTTCTGTCATATCAACTTTATTCATTAAATTTTCCTTAAATTCAGCAACATTTTGTGACTTTGGAAACCGACCAGACATGCCAGAGATAACAATTGTTGGTTCAGTGTCATTTTTAATGTTGTTTAATGGACGAGCTAATGTTTCTGATGGTTTCGGTGTCATTTTGATAAACTTCAGAAGATTTTTGAATCAACTAAAGAAAGTTAAAAGATTTTTTTATTAACTTCTTAGTAAAAGATTTTTCTTTCTTCAATTTATTAATGCACAACAAAACACTTCAACGCTCTTCAAATTAAACAAAAAGAGTGAGAGTTTAATGAATTTTATTTCTTCTTTTATTCATCTTTCGAGTTTTCTCACTAATTAGAATTCATAAAAAAAACAAGTTTAAAATTGCGTTAACAATTAGTCAACACGTGAAATTTTTGTATACACACATGCATGTTTGGATTGCGTTTTCTGTACTTATTGTTTTGTTCGTTGTTGTTTTTTTCTCATATCAACGAAATGTGAAAAGAGAAATAACTATTGAAAATGTAATAAATAAACGATCAATGCACAATTAAGTATAAAAGATTTATGCTAATTAAATTTATTAAAAAATAAATATTTTGAAAAGTAAGAGCAAAATTTAAATTGAAGAATTTTACTATATGGAAAATAAAAATTTAATATGATATGCCTCACATCGTTGAAAGTAAAAATGATAAGATTTTGCATATTGTGCAAGGTATAAAGACTAAGATTAAGATTAAGTCTCAAAAGGAGACAAATAAATAGGACTTTGATTTGCATGAATTTGATTTAAAAGCTTTCATCTATAAAATTGGTGGTTATAAGCATTATAAAAGTGAAATATAGGTTTTATGATAATTTATTTCATTTTCTTATAAATAAATAATTCAATCTTAGACACTCAAAGCCCAAAAACTTTTTAATGCTAATAAAATTTAATTGATTTTTTTAATTCTGTGGTCTAAGTTTGTTTTCATTTGATTTTATTTCGGCTTTATTTGATATTTTACTAGTAATCAAAAAGTTCTCTTGTAGAATATAATAATTAAAAATTTGAAAGTTTATTAACTTCTGTATTTATGGCGATGATTCGTTGTCTAGGTTTCTTGTTCAGATTTAGTTAACGAAAGGTTTTCATAAAATTTTTCAGCAAATAAATGAAAAAGTGTCAACAAAAAATAATTTTTATAGAATGTTAATAAATATATAAAATTAGGAAATTCCAGAAAATTTGCAAGTAATTTGAGAAGTAAATTATATTGTATTAAGTTTTTAACGTGTGAAATATTTTTTGATGTTTTTAAATATGGTGAAATAAAAGATTTATAAAAAAATAAAAGCTTTTCATAACCATAATTATTATTTAAAGAATTTATCAAATCAACTTTGCATTTTTATACATTTTTCTTTATTAGAACAACACAATGGACACCTATTGTCAAGATATAATAATCATTGTAAATTATTTCTTGTGGTACTTTTATTAGCTTTTATAAATTGATTTCATGCTGTTTTTTTGAATTATCAAAAGTTCTCACTCATTGATTATTTATTATTGTTGCTATTCTGCTAAGAAAACTTTTCTTTTGAAAAGTAAGTTTGTAAGTTAAAGCAAAAAAAATATTTCACGTCAAATATTTATTTAAATTTAATTTATTAATTATCACCTTTAATCTAGTACAATCAAACTACTGCACCAAAAGAAAGTTTATAATGCACTAAAATCTTTTTACACAAAGATATGCTTGAAGAAACTTCTTCTTAAATTGCAAGGTCACTTTCAATTTCACTGAAGTTACGTAACTCTTCTTTTCTCCTTTTATAAATACGTAAAAACTTGTTTTATGAGATTTTTTTCGATTGTGTGTCAATTGTTGCATTCTTTTAGATAAAATTAAATTTTAATTTTTTGGGTTATAATTTCACTATTTGAAGTCTCGTTTAAAAGTAGTTGTAAAGTTTCCTTTTCTCAGTATGAAAACGTCTCTCAAAGTCAATATTTTTTCAATAATCACTTGAAAAAATGTTTCATAAAGTTCTTTTCTCTTAGTATCATTAAAAAAGCAGCTGCAATGCTCATTATTGTTTATTTTGAGAATTTTCTTTATTTCATTCTTAACGATGATTGCTCTAAGGAGTAAAGTGAAATAAAAAGAAGAAAAAAAATGTGAGCTGAATATTAAACTGACTGAATGTTTGAAAGGAACATGAAACTCAAGTAGAATTTTTATTTTGTTTCAGAAGTTCAAAAGCAATAAAAAACTAATTTTTGAAATTAACAAAAAATTGTTGAAATATTGTTTTAAATTCTTAATAAATTATTAAATAAACGTTCTTCATAAAATTAAATAAATTTAAAAATTATGTCTCAAAACTCTATTGGTCAAAAGGTTCTTAATTAATATTTGCTGATAAAAGTAAATATTGATTTCAAAACAAAAAGTTAGCAAAGAAAGTTCAAATCACATCACATAAGCTAACCATGACCACATATAATTTAATTATTTCCAATTTTTCATCTTTAAAATTCGCTCATCAAAGTCAAGGTAAACAGAGAAAATCTTTTCCAACAAATAAACACTGAAACAATTTTTATTCAGACAAATTTAGGTCATAACTGAATAAATCATGAAACATCTGAACATTCGAAAACTTTTTTTTTCGGAAGCTCATTGTAAGAATTTATGGTTTGCAGCATTGAGAATTTGCTCATAATTCATGCATGCTCTTAATTAATAAAATTAGCATGACACGTTGAAGGCACGACGTGATTTCACTTTAATTCATGTTCCTGCTTCCTGATATAAATTTTGAATTTTAACGTTGTTCACCTACTGTGATCCATTAATTTTTGTCACTCGTTTTCATGTTTAATGAATTTATAATAAGCTCAACAGCAAGAGTTCGTGATAAAATATAGGTTAATGCGTTTAAGAATTATAAACTCGAGGTAAAAAGCGCAAAATGCATAAATTTTATAACATCACATTCAATCACATTCAATATGAGAATTCAATTGAGTAAAATTTTTTTATTCAGAACAATCGACACATGAACTAGTTCAATTGTGATTCATGCATATGAAAAAGTATGTCAATCAAACTTTTACATTTCATTTGCAATTTGCATTTCAATTCTGCAGTTTTTTTTATTGTATTCGAAAATGGAAAATTGATTTGAAAAAGAATGTTGTCAAAGATTGAAAACTTCTAGTTTTCATTTTCTCAGAAAATATTTGAAAATAAAATTGATTTTTCAAAAAGATGAATATGTATATTAGAAAAGTAACTTTTACCAAAAGAAAGTGTGTTTACAAAATACATCATGCTTACTGTAGGTCAAAGCTACCGGTTAAAGTAAATAAAAACCCTTAATTTATGCCGAAATAATATTTTAGTAATTTAGGTGAATTTTTCTAAAATTTGACATATTTCACAAGATGTTTGAATTATTGTTAAGTAGAACAAAGGAATAACTGAAAATTTAGTATTTGTAATAAAAATTTCAAAAAATTTTATATTTTTCATAAAGCCACTGATAAGTGATAATTTTTATTTCTCATTTCGTCTACTAACCGTGAGTACACAATATTTTTACCTTGCTTTTAATAAAATCTCTTTTATTCCTATTTACTGCTATTTTCATATGGAAAATAGTCTACTATATATTTCTATCACCAGTCCTGGTTCTATAAGAAGTGAAAAACTCTATTTAAAGCTTTTAGATTGAAAGTTCTAAACAATTGCTGATAGCAATCTTTCACAAAATTAAATGTCAAAATCACATAAAAACTTTCTTTTGTCTCTCACCATATGATGAAAATCGAGGGGTAAAAACGAAAAGTTTTTAATTAACTTTTCAATGCCGATGGCATAATTACATCATTTTGTATATTTTGATTGTTCGATATGACACATGAAGGATGAACATTGAGGTGATAGTTTGTGGAATGAATGAAATTTCATGGTAAAAAGGTATGTGAAAATTTATTGCGTTCATTGAAAATGAAACAAATTAAGGACATTTTTTAAAATTTTGTAAATTTTACACATGTATTAACCCATTTTCCGGTAAAATAAATTTTAGCTTAAATTTTATCTGCAAAGTTGCTTTTTTATGTTAATTATTTTGGCAGAATTATTTACTATCTTATCAATTTTTATTCGTAGATTAAAATTTTTTTATATGAGTTTAAATTATTTATTATTTTTAAGAAATTTAAACTCAATCACTAAAACTATTAAATTAGAAAAAAATGTAACTTAACGTGAACTTCAGAGAGTTTCCTTGCTCAAAATTTCTTAAAAAATCTTTCTATAATTGCTTATCTGTTTATGCCAGTACAACTCTAAGTTATCAAGTTATTTCAAACGCACTTGAATCACTTTACGATCTTTAATTATCAAAACATAAATAAAGAAATTCCAACGGTGAGAAAATTCTATATTTTTTATTAAATCTTTTTAACATATTTAATAATTTGAAAAAAATTTGATTTTTTTATGTAGTTTACACACATTTCATAAATTTTTATCTATAACACCAACTGATAGTTGATAAAAGTGAGTTTCTGTTTAATTATACTTTAATTAAACTCAATAAAACTAATAAAATTTATTTTTTGTTTATACCATCCAAATAAAACTGAAATCAAAGAATTCACAAGCCTTGACTGGACTAGTTATATTTAATACATAAAAATATTTTAAATTTTTAACAGCAAAATTATTTCAATCACTAAAACTTTTTCTTCTTTTGATAACTTTTTAAAGTTTTAAGAATATATAAATTTAAATCAATAAAATAAAATTTCGATATTTTTAGTTTTTTCTTATCTTCAATGAAATCTATAACAAAAAGCCCAAGAGCAGATGTTCTTAAACTACTTCTTTAAGGCAATAATGCTAAGTTTTTATGACTATAACATTTAAGATAAAGGTAGACTTTGTCTAATAGTTGGCAATAAAGAGATATAATTTGATGGGCAGAAGGAGAAATAAAAAGCGAAGGCGGAAAGAAATTTGTCGAATGCCACTCAGAGAAATAGAAGAGAAAATAAGACACAAATGGTCAATGATGTGAAATTGAAAGAATATAGAATTATCATTTAATAAGAATAGTTTTGCTTATTTTTATGATTAAAAGTTTCTTACTTTAAGTAGATCAAATTTATCCAAGAATATTTGAAATGAAATTTTTTGTTTTCTATTTTTTTCACTTTTAATTTTTTCTCAAATAAAACATTCACTTCGATTAAAAGAAGAGATGAGACTAAATGGAATTTACTTTTCTGATCCTTATTTATAGAAATCTCCAAGAAATATTTTGTCATTAACTTTAAACTAGCTTTTTCATGACATTGGATTTTATTTGGTTAGCCCATTCACACATTTTGTTTTGTTTTTAAACCTTTTATGTAGAATTGTTTACTACGTTTTCATCTTATTTTGTCGCTTCATCCCAGTGAGAAATTTAGTCCGGAATTTTCTAATATTTTCCCCTATCCTGTTTAAAATTAGTCCAGCCGCCGTCTTTCGTCTAACTCAGTCGCTGGACTAAAAAATTTTTAAAATTTTGTTTTTGATATTTTCAAATTCGGCCGCCATACTAGACGAAAGACGGACGCCGGACTAAAACTTTTTTATCTTCGTGAATCACGACCGCCGGTCTTTAAATATCAGGAAAATTTTTAGTCAGGCGGCTGGAACTTTTATTCTGGCTAAAAAATAAAAATTTCTCACTGGGATGGTATTAAAAATTCTCATGTAGTCTTTTGTTAAATTGTCTTTAATTAATTGTATCTTTTGATATTATAAATGAATTTTTGTTTGAACTATTTTTAGAATATTTTATAGAATAGCATTTCAAATGAAAAGAAAGACAAATTGCAACAAAAATAAAGAGAATTAAAGCTAAAGTTAAATGTGAACGGATTAAAAATTTTTTTCAACAATTGCTTTGTTTTCGTTATCAAAAGTTAAAATTCACTGAATTAAGAAAAAAAATTGAGTTCTAATGGTTATTTTGTTTTCGTCATCAAGAATTGTTTCTCCTTGAGAAAATCATCAAAAGTTTCATTAAAATTATTGCGTAGCTTCAACAAAGAACAAAAACTATAACTTATTTTCTCAAAAGCTTGAATGTTTTTAAACTCAATTCAAAAATTGGATTCAAATAATAAAATATCAAGCAAACAGAAGGATAGACACCTTAAAATATCTAGTTCGATAAGGGTTTTGAATTCGCGCCTCTTAAATGCTAGTAAGATGAGCTTACCAATAAAATTTCGCTACACGCATCAAAATTTGGCAAATTATCAACTTAAACTCTTAACTGCTCACCATATCGTAGCTGACAGAATTTATTTCGTTACACAACATAAAAATAACGTTCGAACAATTCAGAAATACTGTTTTCTCATTTTATAAAGCTGGATGCATTGAAGAAAAAAAATTAGTTGAGATTTGGAAGTTTTAAAAACTTAATTTAAATGTTTATTGTAGACTATATTCTGCATATGTAGTTGACTGATGTCTAAAGCTATTAGTTGCTACGAACTGATGTTAACTACTATACAATACGTATTTTAATTTTTTTTTTTGAATTTTTTTTGACATTCAACATATTTCTGAATATCTAAATGGAATCACCCATAACATTTGAATGATATGTACTTAATGTAATAAACCTTTAGGTTTGCACAGTTATATTGAACTCAATAAAACAAACAAACAAATTGGACCATTTATTGTTTAAATTATATAAATTAAATAAAATATTCCTGAAAAAATAATATCTTAAAATTTAATTTATTTTCTTTAAAACTTTATTCATTGAGCAAATGGAAAAAAATCTTTTCAATAACGATTTCGAACTAAAATTCTTGAACTTTTACGTCTCAATGAAATTCCACATCCAAAACTATTGACATCGTTCTGTCCCTTGTCTAGTTGAAATTTGCATCTTACAATAAATTCACCAACAAAAAGCTTCATAAGATTCATCGTCATATTTTCATTTATTTCCTTTATTAGTTTTCCATAGCATTCAAGATTTTGCAAAAACATGAGCACTCCAGTATTTGGTGGTACAAAAACTCCTTTCAATGGAACTCCATTTTTATTTATTTTGACAGCAATTGGAGTTGCAGGAATTTTTGCCATTTTTTCATTCAAAAACTTTTCCAAATTTCTGCATGTCATAAAATATCTTTTATTTTCACGAATTTCCTTGCATAATTCTTCTTGCAATTCTGCATCCTTTGCCAACTCTAAAATTAGACTTGTGAAAGCCACAGAAAAACGATCATAACCAAGAATTATAAAAATTGTGATCAAAGTTGCTGCATCGATTTGTGGATTTTCTTGTGTAACGACTTTGAAGACTGAATTTGTGATTAAATTATTTTCTGTGCTGAGACTGTTTTTAATATACTTGATGAAAGTTTCCCGTGATTTCGAAAATTTTGAATCGTTCAAGAGAAGTTTGCGTATAGTGGTGCTTTGTTTGAGTCCAGAATAAATGAATTCATCAGCCAGAGAAGTCATTCTGGGAAAATTAAAAAACATTAATGAGCTTAATCGAAAATTTTCATGTCAATTCCTTTTTATTAAATAGCCAAAATAAATTGAAATTTTCCACTCATTTATGTAACAATGTGAAAGACCACAATGGCATATAAATTAATTTTAAATTATGAAATATTGAAAGCACATCGTTGTATTCAACTCATGCGAATAAAATTGAAAATCGATAACTGAATGTGTTGCGAGTGTCTGCCACTATCTTTCGAAATGATTCAAATGACTAGATAAAATGTTATTATTTTGTTTCATTTACTTTCATTGAATGGTGGTGATGAGAAAATGTTTAATCAATAAGTGATTGGAACTAATTGTTTTTGCTTATTAAAAGTGAAAAAAATTTTTATTAATGGTGATGATAAGACTGAACTTGTCCTAATTATGTTTTGATAAGTTTTGCTTTTAATGGATTTTTAGTTTTCATTGGTTTTTGAACTGATTCAATAAGATGTTCAATATTTTTGACACGGAAAATTTAATTATTTTTATATTAAAAGAGAAAGAGATATTCATGGACAATTCTTACGTCTTTATATATGAAAAATGCTACTTATTTAAACGAGTTTAGAAACGTAATTTTTGACTTTTTTGTTTTACTGTTTAACATTTTGATTAAAAACATTCAAAAATAAATTTACAGTAACCTTTTATTCTTCTTTAATTAGAAATTTTATTTAGGTGCAAAATTTGTTGGCATCGTATGATAATGACATAAAAAAGATGAAAAAATTTAATTCACTTTTGCTTAAACTTATTGTTTATTGTATAATTTCAATTTTAAAAAATGTGTTCAACGTAATACTTTTCTTAAATATTAAAGCTGCTCTTTTTTCTTTATTCATTATTTAAATTTAAAATTTTTCAGAAATTTCATTAGATAAATTTTGTATCTCGTTGTAGCTTTGCGAAAAATCTAAATAAAATAAAAATGATTTAAAAAACTTACACTTCAGCTTCTTCAAGCATTTCCTTCCGTTGCGGTCCAACATTGTTTCCCGTTGCAATCACTGAAAGCAGTTGAAAAACAAAATCAATTGAAAATTTTTGCTTTCAAAAAACTCATTAAACATTCAATTGAATTCAAAAACTTTCAGTTCGTTTATTTTAGTTTGATTTCGATAATAAAATCGACAAAATACATAACAAAGGCTTTTGATTAAATTTACTGAAATAAAATTTGAATATATACTGCAATTAGTTGAAATTATTTGAAAAAGTTGAAGCGTTCTCAATCCTTGATTGAATTGTTTACACTAAAATATTCAAAAAATGATCGAGCTTTGTGAAATTTTATTTTCAAATTTTTTTTTCAATTGTTTTTCATCAAATTTATTCAAACGTAACATTTTCTCATTTGTGAATTTGAATTCTGTTTTTTATGTTTCAAAATAATTGAAGCAAAAAAGTTTCAAACAACAATTTTAATTAAAAAAATTTCCAACTTACATACGAGAATGTCGAACATCATCATTCGTGATAAATCCTGTATGTCAGCAACATCACCAGTTGCTATGTTATGTTTACAAAGTGCACCGAATCTTTTACTTATATGCTCAACGAATGCTGGTGATTTTGTTAATTCATTTAATGCACTCGATTTAATTACATTTGCAAAAAATTCACATGAAAAATCTGAAAAACTTTTGTTAGTAATTAAAAATGTTACTTGAGGGAAATTTTCAAACCGTTTCTCTTAATTAAATCACCACCAACCCAAGGCCACATTGCATTGAAATTTTTAACAAACGCTTTATCACCGTCAGCATCAAGCACAGCCTGTAAATAATAAGAGAAAAAGAAAAGAATCAACTTTTGGTATGATTTGAAATGAAACAAAAAACTGTAATAAATTTAATTAAAAAAGTCAACAACAAAAATATATTTAGAACATACACAAGATTGCAAAGATTATCATTGGCATAGAAGAGAAGAGCATCTGTTTACATCATGTTCACATAAATGTGTTCTTCATTGTTTTATTCAATAATGGTAAAGACTTTTAATCTTCATTAGCATATAAAACAATGTTATGCATTTTAAAAGCATGAAGAGATTATTATGTTGTTGAAAACATTTATGATTTTTTTTATTAAAGAAATTTTTAGTTAAAATACTAAAAAATTCTTCTTTATTTACACTGATAATAATTATAAAAGTTTACTCATGTAGATAAATTCATATATAATATTATTAATCGCTTATTACAAGTTTCATACTTACACTTGGAAATTTTAATAAGATTAATGAATGTGTAAACAAAATTTCCAAGATAGAGTTATGAACAAGGAGAGAGAACTTACACTGAGAAAAGGGTTTTTTAACTGGCATTAAGTTTGTTCCAATAAAGCATATTTATGAGTCATAAAAAGCAAAATTTCAAAGGGTGCAAACTTCATCAAGAAAGTATCAAAAATTTCATCAAAAAATAAAATTTGATGTTTCCCATACAAATTTTTGATTTTTGTAGATTTTTCAATGATAACTATGATCGATTTTTATTTGAAGTATCAAAAGATCTTACTCCCTGCAAAGTTTATTAGACTCATAAATTTTTATAAGTTTCATTGATTTTTACATCCAACAATTCATACCTTTTTATATAAAGCAGCTAGAATCATATTGTAAAAGGCAAAATTGTTCTAAATTTCTCTAGCTTTGTAAAAGTATTAAAACTTTTTGTCAAACTCCTCAATTAAATTAAATTAAGATAAAATGTCTTAATTATCGACATATACTGATAATCAGTAGTTTTACAAATTGATAAATTTACTATTATTTAAATATAAATTATCTAAACTTTATTTACTTTTAATTTGATGAATTTTTTTGTTTTGATTGACTTCTCTTGGTTTTCAATATAATTTATTTTTTAGAATAAACTACGAGCGAATAAAAGGGAACAACTTTTTATAGCTAAAACAAAGTAAAGATTAAAACTCTGAAATTATTTATAGAACTATCAAAAAGTTTTGTTACTTTTGTTATTTTTTGAAAAGAGTTGTTTCCCCTTGCGAGAACAATAAAAATGTCATTTTATTAATGACATTTGAATGTGTGATTTACAACAACCTTATTAGAACACTAGTCTATGGATTTCAATCCGTCAAATACGATCATATTAGTTTACAGTAACAGTGAAATGTCTTAATATGACAATACAGGAAAAAATGAAAAAACTTTATTTTGGGTTAAGTAGAGATTAAAATAAAGCTTTATAATTTTTATCAAAAAGATCTAAATTTTGATTTTTATTTTTAATAATTTACAAAATAAAATTTAATTCTTCTTCATTTTATCATCACTATTTTGAAAAGCTTTTTCTTGTTCCTCAGTTAGCCTCAAATCATCTCCTTCATCTTCCTCATCAGCTTTTCTAATGAAATCATTTTCATTTTCTGGGATAAATTTTTTGTCGTTTTCCGCTGTGTTTAATTCTCTTTCTTGCTCTTCAGTCAATCTTATGTCACCTTCTTCTTCTTTAATGCGATCATCTTCCGGCTTTCTAATAAAATCTGTCACATTTACAGGCTCAAACTTTGACTTTGTTTTATCTTCTGTTGGTGCTGCCATTACACAAACATAAACTGCAGACACGAAGAATAAAATTGTCAATTTCATTTTTATAAGTATTAAAGTTGTGTAAAAACAAATGTGCAACTGAAAAAATTACAAACAAGTGAACGAGAATTTATAGAAAAATGAACTGAAAAAAATTAACTGATGAAATCATTCAATGCAAATGATGTCATCAAACAGAGATGTGATGAATGAAAGAAATTGTTTTCATAAATAATTCTGACCTGCCTCAACAATTTACGCTTTTTTTAGAGTAAAAAAATTCTATAAAATTAATCAGATCAAAAGGTCGTTGATGGAAGAGCCAAAAAAATTTATTTTTTAATAAAACCCATGTTATTATTGTAAACTTCTACAGTCTATAAAGCTTGATGATGATTTCCTGTTACTCCACTGTGAAGCGTAGGGCGTTGTATGTGACTGCTCCAATTTGAAGCGTGTTCCGTCACGCAACGAGTCATTGATCATTCCGACGATACGATTAATGAAGACAGGGGATGAGCCTGACGTTCTCGTAATCGAACGTTTAAAAGTTTCTCGAACCCAGGACCCATCAAGGCAGCTCAGAACTCTTCTATGAAGCTTGCATACATTTAACTATAGTCTACAAGTAAATTTTGTTTAAGTAGACCAATTTGTAGACCATCGACAAATTTTTTGTCTACATCTAGACAAGTCTACACGTAGACATTTACGATAGCAAAATTGTTTAAAATTAAGGCCTGAGGAATTTTTCATCTCAGTTTGATTTTGACAATTCAAAATATCGAAAAGTTATCAGGTCTTAAATTAAACTCCTAACATCGGAATTTCAGATCTTGATTATGATAGCTAATAATTTTTTTAACTCAAATGTAGTTTAATTCTAAATCAACTTTTTTACAACATTGATTAAATTTCCTTCAATATTTACCTGTGATAAATTAGAACACTTGTCACTTTATAAATTTAAATTTTAAAATCGAATTGATGATTCATTCACTCGTACAAAATTTTTGTTTACAAATTAAAATGAAATAAAATTGCATTTCTGCAGCTGCTTTTAAGCGATTTCTTTTTTTTTATGAATTCAAATTTGAATTGACTGTTGAAACAAATTTCTCATCAAATAGATAAATTCTCAATACTAAAAATAGAAAACTAAATTAAAAATTTTAAAAATCTGTTTGAAAACTTAAATTTTTTTTCATATTTATAAAGTTCATAAAATTTTTATTTTTTCTTATCAAAAAATTGCATCAGTTTCTCAATCACAATCTACACACTTATAAAGCCTCAAAAGATCATCGCAGTCATTTTGTTAAACATATCACAGTAGAAATGATGAGTAAAAGTTTATTTTTATTTTTGCTTATAGCTATTCTTATCGCAATAGCATCACAAACACCAGTAAAGAAGAAAAGTGATAAAAATCAAATCAAGTTGAAGAGTAAAATAAAAATTGATGAAGAGGAGCAAAATGATAATGATTTTGATGATGGTGAGGACAGTGAAGGAAATGATAGTGATCATGAAGGTGAAAGAAAATATTTAAAATTTTAAAATAATCAAGGAAAAACAACTCTTGAAAATGACAATAAATTAGCTATTGAAAATCAAAAAATTTGTATGAAAATAATAAAACTTTTTTTGTTGACTTGTTAGAGTTGTCTCTTCTTGAAAATAATATTTTTTCATTATTTAGTAGAATCAAATGATGATGATGACGATGATGAAGAATCAGATGATTCAGATGAAGACGAAAATAATGATTTCAAACGTGAAGATAATGACATTGAAGATTTTTATGATGAAGAAGAACTTGAAGAAGCAATAGTTTTTGATAATGAAGGTGAAAATGATGGTGAAGGAGGAACTGGAATTCTTGATAAAAAAAGATATTGGCCAAAAGTCGGTGATTTTGTCACTGTTCCTTACACAATTGATTCTAAAGCTGGAATTAGTAAAGAGCGACAGAAAAGAATTGAAGCTGGGTTGAAAAGAATTCAAAGTAGAACTTGTATTAAATTTAAGAAAAGACGAGATGAAAAAAATTATATCGAATTTACATCTATGCCAGGTGAGATTTGTGAAGATTTTAAAATAAAAATTTTAATTAATTACAACATAAATTAGAATTCGACATGAAAATTTTTTCAAATTTTAGAAAAGTAAAAGAAATTTTTTAAATATTGAAATTGAAGAAATTCTAAACCACATGAAATTGCTTTATAAATGCTTTCGAGATGTACACATTAAATGGTAAATGTTAGTGAGCAAATTATGAATCTAGTTTTTTTTATTTAAACAAAATTTCCTTCTTATAATAGAAATTAACTTTCATTCAAATACTTTCACACACTAAAAATCAGAGTCCGAAGTTAGATAGTTGTGACTTAAATATAATACTATTTAGGACACTGATTAAAATCATACTTCAATATCTGCATAATTAAGAAACAAATATGTCAAAATTTTTCAAGATTAGAAAATTTCAATTCATTTTATTTATTTATTTTTCATTGTTTAGATAAAGGTTGTGCATCACCAGTTGGAATGAACCCAGACAAACCAAATCAAATAAAGCTCAATGTAGAAGAGCCAAGATGTTATAAAATTGGAACAATCATGCATGAAATAATTCATTCACTTGGTTTTGGCCACATGCATGCACACACAGAACGTGACAAATATGTTAAAATTCTTTGGGAAAATATTCCAGGAGGTCCAAAAAATACCAACATGAGAACATACAGCAATAAAATTGCAACAAATTTCGGCACTAAATATGACTTTTTTTCACTTCTTCATTACGGCCCTGGCAATATTAATGAGGCACCAAAGATCAAACCGAAAAAGAAATATTTATATTATGCAGATTTTATGGGACAAAGAAGGCGATTGAGTGATGGAGATGTTCAGAGAATTAATAAAATGTATGAATGTGATAAAAAATATTATAAAGATGCACCAGAAGACTACAATGATGTCGATGATAATGATGAAGCAGAAACAAATAGTGATGACGACGAAAATAACGAAGACAGTGAAGAAGATAATGAAGAAGAAGATAGTGAGGAAAAAGATTAAAATTTTACATTTATTTTATAAGTATTTCTAGTTTTAAAATGAAAAATGTTTAAGAATTAAAAGCAAAATATTGAAAATTTCATTCCATAAATCATTTTATTAAATTTTTATTGGAAATTCCACTTTGTTTATGTTGTTAACGTCATTATGGATTTCCCAAGACTTTGCAAAAGTTTGATATTTATAAATAAGAAATAATATCTTAGAAATTCCCAGATCTTTTTGATTGAAAGTCAAAAGATTTTACAATAGCTAGAATTTTTGAAGGTCATTGTTTATATGAATTAAAGTGGAATTTCTATACTTGTTAATTAAACTTTGAATAATAAAGTAATTGTAAAATAGTTTCATTTTTGATAAGAATTAAGTTTTTAAAAACTTAAATTTGAGTCTCAATTTTAATTTATTTCAAATCTTGATAACTTTTTAATTTTTTGATTCCGTTGATTTTCGATTCGGTGTTATTCTATAAAATGAAGGAAACAAATGTTTTATTTAATTGTTTCGAACTTTTATAGATAAAAAATAGTAGAATAAAGAGTCTTAAGAACTTATATTCTTTTAGTTTTGCAGCAAAAATGGATGATTTCTTGAAATAATTATATTTTTTTTATATTTTTCCAGTTATTTAAATATTACATGACAACGAGTGGACACTCACAAGAATTTTTAGCAGATTTTTATGATTTTCAGCAGAGTTATTAAGAAAGTGATCCATTTGCTAAAATTTACTATAATCACTAGTCAGATTTTAAAAGTAACTTTTAGATATAGAAAGTAAAATCTATTTTAATAAGTGGCTAAAAGTTACAAACTAGATTCTACTGTAAAGTCCGATTTTTAAATTTTTTGGTTTTTCTGAAAAAGACACAAAATCAGAGAATTTTGAGCACTTTTTCTGCTTGTAAGGCAAGATATGTAAAATCAATTTCCTTATTTCTCTTATCAAAAATTGCATCAGTTTTCAATGACATTTCATTCATTTATAAAAGATTGAATTATGACTTTAATCACTTTGTTGTTATTTTCAAGTTGCTATGAATAGTAAAACGTTATTTTTGCTTTTATTTCTTGCTATCACATTCACATTTTCATCACAATCACCAATAAAAAATAAAAGTTTTATTAAAAATGATTTGAATGAAGAAGAACAAGATGATAATGAATTAGATGACACTGTCGAGGAAAGTGAGGAAGAAGGTATAAAAACAAATATTTTGTCAAATGAAAATTTTTATTTAAGAATAAGTCAAAAAGAAAAATTTTCATTTGACAAAATAATAATTACCGTTAGTGTCGACAAAAAGTTTCAGATAAATTCGCTATGAAAATTAAAAATTAAATTTTTTAATGCTTTAATCAACACTCAAATTTTTCTACAATTTTCATAGCAAAATTTTTCAAATCTTTTGTCAACGCTGATATCAAGTTTACTAAGTAGCAGTATGAAAAATAAGTAATCTAAATTTTTTGTCATTTTTAATCATTTTCAAGGTCTGAGAGCTCTAGTTTAATAAGTTTTGTATGGCGCAATCAATTATTCTTTTGTTTTATATGAGAAAAAAAAACAAATTTGATTTTTATAAAACTTCAATAAAACATAATTGGCTCAAAGCATACTTTTATTTTATTTACCTTTAATAGAGTTCAATAAAATGAATAAAATGTTTTCTTTATACCATCAAAACCAACCAAAGAGTTCTCAGGTCTTGATCTTTTTATAAAATAAATTTATATTGTTTCCAAAATTTTAATAAAATTGATGCAATTTCAAAATTGAAAACTAAAATTTTAAGCTTTTAAATATATTTTAATCATTAAGTTGATGATGACACTGATGAAGAAGACTCAGACGAATCAGACAACCCAGAAGAAGAAAACGATGACGATGATGGTCTTTATCCGATTCCACAAAATTTAGAAGAATTTAAAAGGAAAAATGATGAAGAATATGAAGACTTTTATGATGAAGAAATTAATGATGAAAATGAAGAAAATGATGAAGGTGGAACAGGAATTCTAGACACAAAACGATATTGGCCAAAAATCGGCGATTTCGTTAGAATTCCTTATAAAATTGATTCTAAAGCTGGAATAAGTAAAGAAAGAGAGAAAAGAATTGCAGCTGGATTGAAAAGAATTGAAAGAAGAACATGCATAAGATTTAAAAAATCAAAAGGAAAAGAAAAAAATTTTATTGAGTTTACGTCAACAGGTGAGAATAAAAAGTTTAAATTTTCTCCATCAATTTTAAAATTCAATTTTTTTTAAATAGACAGAAACACTTGTTCATCTCCTGTCGGAATGAATCCAAATGAACCAAATCAAATTAAACTTTTTATTGATCGACCTGGATGCTATAAAATTGGAACAATAATCCACGAAATAATTCATTCACTTGGTTTTGGTCACATGCAAGCACATACAGAACGTGACAAATATGTTAAAATTCTTTGGGAAAATATTGAAAAACCAAAGTTTAAAAATTATAAAACTTACTCAAGTGATCACAGAACAAATTTCAACACCAAATATGACTTTTTTTCGATTCTTCACTATGGACCAGGTTCTGGTTCATCGAAAATGAGACCAAGAAAAAAATATTCTTATTATGCAGATTTTATGGGTCAACGAAATCGAATGAGTGATGGAGATGTTGAAAGAATCAATAATATGTACGAATGCGATAAGAAATATAGAAAAAATGCTCCAGACGAATACACAGATGTTGCTACTTTTGAAGATGAAAGTGAAAGCGATGAAGTTGATGACACAGAAGAAGAAAATGATGATGACAGTGATGAAAGTTTTTAAATTAAAGAAATTTTTCAAAAACTTTTTATTATTTAAAAGAAATTTTTTTACGCATGAAAAATAAAGCTTAATCAAAATTATTTTAAAATTTACATCAATAAAAATTCAACGGATTTGTTTCAAATATTTAAGATTTACTCTTTGTGTATATCAAGGCTTGGGAACTTTTTTAATTTTTTTGATTTCATTTTGATTCTGTCATGCAAATCAAACTGAAATCAAAGTCATCTCAGGCGTATGGTGTATGTTGACAATTATCTATGCTTAAAGTTTAATCGACATTTATAGAGACTAAAATTATGCCATGAACATTAAAAACTCTAAATTATCTTGTTGGAACTGCATATACGAGCTCTAAAATAAATTAAAACATTTTCACAGTCAGATTCAATAGACGCTCAGAAGTAGAAGTGATTATGCATTTTATTCAAATTACATGAAACCAAAAAAACGAATGAATGATGAGAATGTTGAAAGAATAAACCAAATTTATAAATATGAAGAAAAACATCTGATGCATATGATGACGTTGAAGATTTCGAAGATGAAAGCAAAAGCAATGAAGAGAATGAAGAAATTGAAAATTCGAATAAAATAAATAAAGAAAAGAAACTTTTAGGCAATTTTTTTATTTTTTCATTTTCTAAATATTTTAAAACTGAAAATTTTTTAGGAAATTGCAAAATGGTGATTGCTCATCATCTTTTGAAAAAATAGTGAAAAAAAAATTAATACCTCGTTTTCCATTAAGTACGACAGTCTCAAATTTTGAGTTTTAAAATATTAATTTGCAACAACTGATAGCTTTCCGCATCCCTCAAATTTATTAATTCAATGAAATATTCAAAAAGTTAGAACTTTTGATAAGCAAAACAAAGTAGTCATTGGAAAATGTCTTTTTGTATGGAAGCTATCAAAAAAATCATTTGATGCTTTTGATAACTTTTTTGATAGAGTTCGGATCTCTTGAAAATATTAATTTATGTTTTAATTTTTAAAAGCCTTGCATTAAATTTCCTATTTTTAATTCTAATTGACTAAGAATTGATATATTATATAACACTTATTTTAAAATTATCACAAAACAATAAAAATTCCCAATCAAAATCTTACTTAACTTAAAACAATGAAATTATGACTTTGAAAATTTCCAATGAGCATATAAAAATTATTCCTCTTCGTTTTTTCCAAGTTCTAAATTATTTACAAAACATGAGAATTCATAATTGATAAGAAAATCTCAATTGATGTCATCAGATGAATTTCTCAATATAAAAGCAAGATCAAAGCAAAAAAATTTCATAATCAAATCAAACGATGAAGCTCAAAGAAATTTTTGTTGTTCTTTTTCTCGCATTGTGCGTCAATGAAGTTTTAAGTAGATCAACAATTGCTAATGAAAATGAAGAATTAAAAAGATTTGTGAGAGAAGCAGATGATGAAAATGATGAAGAACAAGGCGATGAATCTGATGAAAATGATGACGATGAAGATCAAGATGAAGCCAAAGGAGTTGCAACACCCAAACCTACAAAGCCTAGTAAATGCAATTGCAAGAAAAAGATAAAAGTTCCATGCAGATTAAGAACGAAGAACACAAAGAAGCCAAAAGTAGAAAAAGAAGAAGATGATGAAGATGTTGAAAGTCAAGGTGATGACATTGATGCTAAACCAGCTTCAAAAGTGAAACCCGGAAGTGGAAAAAATGACAAAAAACTACCACCGTACTGTGATGAATTAAATCTCAAAGATGAAGCCGATGAAAGTGATGAGTCAGATGAATCAGATGGAAGTCATGGAAGTCAAGGAGATGAAAATGATGAGGAATAATATAATATTAAGAAATTATTTAAATAAAAATTATAATCAATAACTTTTTTTTCACCTTAAAATTGCATCAGAATAAATTTTACAAGATTAAATGTATAAAAACTTTTGCAATTTTTTCATTTGAATTAATAACAAAATGAAGCTAACAACAACAGTTTTGTTTTTATTTTTTATTTCCTTCACTATCAATAAAGTTTTAAGTCAAGATAATTTACAAAATCATTTTCGTAAAATTCGAAGTGCTGAAGAAGAAAGTGAAATTGTAGATTCAAATGAAGATGAAGAAGAAGAATCAGATGAATCAGAAAGTAATGAGATAGAAGGCAGTGGAGATGAAGACGAAGCTTTTGCATTTCTCGGAGCTCTTGCGCGTGGTCTTGCTTCTGGATTGTCTAAAATTAAACCACCTGCAGCAGTTATTAAACCACCTGTAACCGTTATAAAGCCACCTGCTGCTGTTCCAAAGCCATCACTTCCTAAGTCTACAGCACCAAAACCTTCTGCACCCAAACCAACAGCACCGAAACCGAAACCTACTTCAAAACCGACTCAAAAACCTGCAAGAACAACTAAAAAGCCAACAAAAACTACAACAAAGAAACCTAAAGAAAAATGTAAATGTAAAATTAAAAAAGTTCGATGTATTGTAAGAGAAGAAATAGAACCAGAGCCAACTAGTAGTGAGGTTGATAAATCAAATCAAGAAAAAAATAATGAAGACAATTCAAGTCAAATTGCAGAAAATCAAGAAGAAAAAAATTTGAAATATTGTGACGAAATAGATGATGCAGAGGAAGAATCTGATGAAAGTGAAGAGTCTGAAGAAGATGAAAATAATGAAGAAAGCCAAGAAGATGAAAGTGATGAATAAAATTTTTTAATACAATTTCTTTAAGAAAATTTACTTTAATTAAAATTTGAATAAAATTTTGAAAACTTGTCTTGCATATAAGTTGCATAATTTAAAAATTTCTCTTATTCATTCAAATTTAATTTAATTTGCTCAAAATTCAGTAAATTAGAACATTTCTAAATTGCTGTTGAATTTTCCATAGATAAAAATAATTAACTAAAATGTTTTCTAAATTTCAGAGACTTTTTAAATTTTACAACTAACATTCAACTTACATGCATACAGAGAATACAGCAGGCTTCTAGTCTACGTATTCATATTTTGCAACATATTTCTGAATGAAATTTTAATCCATCATTATCACCTATCTACATGCATCCATGCAAAATAAGAATCTTAAAAATCCATATAATTTTTTGTAAAAAGTCTTTAATAAAATATTTGTGAGATTAATGAGTATTATTTTAAGCGTTTAGCAAACCTTAGTAAATTTTTATAAATTCAAAGAATAAAAACTTTATCAGAGTCCTGAACTCGTCAAATTTAAATGCCTAATTGGAAGAGTATTTTATATTTATTAAATATGTAAAATTGTAATTAATTGTTTATCACCATCAGGGTTTTGTACTCAGAACTATTTTTATCAAATCTATTAACTTGCCTGCAAAATTGTTAATTTACTGGTTCGCAGCCAGCAGCCATAATCGATTGTAGAAAGTAGCCTAAAGCTACAAAGAAGATTTTTCTTTCTTTGCAACTCTGCTTACTAAAATTTGTTAAAATAATTTTATAAAATTTTTGAAATTTCGTCAAAATTTATGTAAAATATATTTTTGATTTTCATAAAGAATAATTTTGTCAATAAATCGACAGACGCTAAAAATTTGTAACTTTTTACTGATTAAACTAATGAGATTACAAAAAATAAATTTTCTTTTCTGTGTAAAATCAAGACTATCTAAAAGATTTCATATTTTAGGATTTTCCTATATATTAACAATTATTCAACTTCGATTTTCCCCAAGTTCTAAGTTATTTACAAAACATGAGAATTCATAATTGATAAGAAAATCTCATTCGATGTCATCAGATGAATTTCTCAATATAAAAGCAAGATTAAAGCAAAAAAATTTCATAATCAAATCAAACGATGAAGCTCAAAGAAATTTTTGTTGTTCTTTTTCTCGCATTGTGTGTCAATGAAGTTTTAAGTAGATCAACGATTGCTAATGAAAATGAAGAATTGAAAAGATTTGTGAGAGAAGCAGATGACGAAAATTATGAAGAACAAGGCGATGAATCTGATGAAAATGACGACGATGATGAAAGTGATGAAAATGACGAAAGTGACGATGATGATGATGATGAAGATGGAGAAGATTTGGAAGAAGCTAGAGGAGGTCGTGGAAGTGGAAGAGGAGGTGGTAGTCGTGGAGGTAGTGGGAAAGGTGGTAACAAAACAGATAAAAAGCCAAAAACTACAAAGAAACCAAAACCTCCAAAAACAACTGAAAGACCTAAAAAGACCACAACGAAGCCGAAGACAACAACGAGAAAACCAACAAAACCCACAAAACCAAGCTCAAATGACAAGTGCAAAGAAAAATGCAAAGTTCCATGCATATATCGTGAAAAATCTCAGAAAACAAAGAATGACAAAGATGTTTTGACTTATAAAAGTGGTGAAGCAATTATTTTAAATGATGAAGATGATCATGATGACGCTGATGATGATTTCAGTCTCAATGATAGCAATGAAGAAAATGATTTAACAACTGCAACTGGACAGACTGTAAAAATTAATGGAAAAAATCAAAAATTGCAGTATTGTGATCAAATTAAAGATGCAGTAGAGGAAGAGGAAGACGCATCAGATGAAAATGATGATTCTGATGAGAATCATGAAAACGACAGTGATGAGAATGATGAATAAAATTTAAAATGTATTAAAATAAATCTTAATTAATTTATTTAAGATAAAAATTTTGAGAAGTGCAAAATTCTATCAACATTTGGTTTGAAACTATTCAATTTTTAATTATTGCTGTTTTGCTTAAAAATCTTCTCTTGAAAACATTTTAAATTTTACAAAATGATGAAAAATTTTGGCTCAAGGTCATTTAATCAAAAGATTTTTCTTAAAATATTGATAATTTTACAATTGTAATTTCTTTTAATTTTGCGAAATTCTTAGTTATTTTGCGTAAAGTTATCATAATTCTGAAAAATATTTTCTCGACTAAGTGATTTACAGCCAAGTTTTGTATATATTTGAATAAATTTTTAAAGCCAAGTTTGTAAACTAAAACATATTTTTGTTTAAAGTAGACAAAATTTAACCTAACCGAATGGCTACTGAAGAATAATTCAACAGCACTGTTTGTAATGTAAATCAAAATTGAAATTTATAGATCGCAATCAAAAAATTTTAAAAATACAACTGGGGATTGAAAAAATTTAAATTAATCAAAATGTTTAAAAATCTAGTTTGACTCTCTATAAAGCTTAAAAATAATTTTCTTAATGAAACAGTTAATACTCAAGGTTATTATAAACAAAATGAAGCTCAAGGAAATATTTTTTATTTTCTTTATCACTGTTTGCATTAATGATGCTGTCACAAAGTCAGCAAAATCATCTTTTGATAGTATTAAT
Source organism: Polypedilum pembai (assembly GCA_014622435.1). NCBI lineage: Eukaryota > Metazoa > Arthropoda > Insecta > Diptera > Chironomidae > Polypedilum > Polypedilum pembai. The sequence continues at coordinate 1,517 of JACWBX010002718.1, read as the reverse complement.
CATCAGAAATTTTCAAAAAGATTTATTTATGATGAAAGTGATGAAGATGATGAGGAGTTGAGCGAGAAATCAGAAGAGTCAAACGAAGATGAGGAAACTGAAAAAGAAGAAGTTAATGATGAAAGTGAAGAACAAGATGATCGAAGTTACAGAAGAAACTGTAAAAAGAAGCTAAAATCAAAATCAAAAATTGCAAGAAATGTCCCAAATGCACACCTCAAAAAACAATTCCATTCGTTTACAGAGAAAAACAAAAAAGTCAACCTTATGGAAGAGAAAACAATTCCGGTGGCTATGATATTCATATAAATATTGAATTTATTGATGAAGATGACCAAAATGATGAAGAATCAGAAGAATTTGAAGATGTATTTGTCAACATTAAAACTGGAAGAAGAAAAAGTAAAAAGCTGCAATATTGTGATCAAATAAAAGGCTACAGAGATCAATTATATGATTAAAGTGAAGGAGAATCGAATGAATATAATTAATTAATAAATTTTGAATACTTCTAAAGCATGAGATTCAAACTGTTTATAACTTTCTTTTATTATTTCAATAATATTTTTGAAATTTCAATAGAGTTTACGCACCTTGAGAAAAAGTTATCTTAGTTTTTTAAAATCTAAATAAAACTTTATAGAAAATTTGTTTGGAATTTTGAGTCTAAAGTTTAGATTATTAATTTTTCTTGATTAGAAAATGTATAAGAAAAGAATTGGAAAATCTCAAGGGTAAATAGTTCTGAAAGTGTCAACAGAGTTAAAACTGAAACTCAAAAATTTTTAAAGAAGCTATCATAAATATTTAGTTAGTTTGTTAAAATTTTTGATATGGTTTTTTCCTCTTGGAATTTGGCTACTTTCATCCAAAATTTGCGAGTTTCAATATTTAATTTTTTTTTTAACAATATTTATTTCTTCTTGTTATAACTTGTGACTAAAATAATATTAAAATTAAGAAGTTTCAATTTTTAGGTGATTCAAAACCGTTGCACATGATTTAATTGTTTATATTTTTGTCTTCATAGCTAATTTGTGATTAGCTTTTGTGAGTATGATCTTTCGTGAGCTTATTTTAAGTCCTTCAAATGTTGTATAATATTTACACATCTACTTTCAAAATTCCATCGTTTTTAAAAAAATAAATAAATTTCCCTTTGAAAAAAACCCAAAAACCCATTATTTATTTTCTTTATCAGCAAATTATTCACAATAAAGAAAAATTTTCCTACTGTTACATCAAATCTTACTCGTTTTAATCAATATAAAACTTGATAGAATTTTCATTATCAATTCAGTTCAATTTTATTATCAATTTAGTAAACATTCAAGCAAAAAAATGAAGATCAAGGAAATAATTTTTGTTTTTTTTATAGCTGTTTGCATAAGTCAAGTGGTTGCAAGGTCAACAACAACAACTGATAGAAATGGCTTTGATGAAATTGATCGTTTTGGATTAGATAGACAAAAAAGAGAAGCTGATGATGAATCAGATGGAAATGATGACGATGATGA
>JACWBX010002717.1:2160-13038 GCA_014622435.1 Polypedilum pembai | reverse complement strand
TTTGTGCTATCGAGTTATTGTGACGAAACATAATTAATAAGCTGTCACTGATTGCACAACTCCAGAAATTGCGAAATAAAATTTCCATGTTGAAAAATGTAAACAAAAAATTTTTTCGTTGGTTACTAAGATCTTTTGCATCATTTTTTGAATTTGAATTTGACTTGATCGTTATTTTTAGATCAATTTATTTTATTAAAAACGAAATTAAAAGAAAAGGTCGATTTATTGCATTAAAACATTCGACGCACTTTCATAAATTGAATTCCATGATTGAAAATAAAATCAAAACAATAAAGATGTTTTAAAGACGCAAGTTTTCTTTGACGATATGAACTATCGTACGAAGTATTGTTTTTGCGATTTGAAATTTCGTGAAAATCATGAAAGTCATCCGTAATATGAATTTGAAAATCTGTATTGCTTCAGAAGACTCAGCAGTTCTTTATATGTGTTTTTTGTTTTATTTAATTTATTTTATTTGAATCTTTTGATTAGAAACGAATCAGTTAATTCTGTAATCTGATAATCAACACTGATCTGTGGCGACAAAAATGCGCTTAAGTACTCCGATCCGTGGTCGTGTACTTTCTATATCTTTTTTATTTTTATACCATTTCAAATAAAATTTAGACGAATTATTTAAGTTTCAAAATACTTTATAAAAAACTTCGAAATTTTAAATATAAAATAAATTAACATAGCATTTGAGATTGATGATTTCGCATTTTCTTGATTACAATGAGTTCCTGATAATGAGCCAGATTAAATGAAAATTGCCATCTGTGTGCTGGATCTGTAATGAAGATATTTATTAAATAAATTTAAATAACTTGAATCTTAGGAATTTTTTTAAAACTTACCTAATTAAAATTGCAAAGTAAATCCAATTACAAAGAAAATACCAATCCTATCTTGAAATATAATTTCAGAATATTCCTTTTGCTGCTGATCTTCATAGAATTCCTAAAATGAAAATAGAAAATTAAGTTAAAAAATATTAAATAAGATCAATTTCGAAATATATAAAATTATGACTTGAAGAATTACTTACTTGGCAATTTATATGATATTCCATTTCTTGATTTGCTATTAATCCTTTAATTGATATCTAATAATTAATGAAAAGGAAAAGAAAAAGATTTTTTAGAAATGATGAATCAAAATCAAATTTTGCTGAAAACTAAAATTGCATTATCATATATAAATATTTTATAGTATGGCCAATGATTTAATTAATGTTTTGTTAATTAGTTAGTATGTTAGCAAAATATTCATTCTTCAAACTTCGAAAAAATATGTTTTTAAAATTTATCAATATTTCTTACCTTTATATATTATTTTCCATCGTTCTTGAACAATTTCTTACCTATTTTATTGTGTGTTGTACTTTTCACTTCGTAATTGTCACTTATTACCGCGAAATTAAATTATAATTGTTGTCATGAAATAAATTTTTTAGCCACGTTTTGACTTTGTTTTCCGTTTTGTTTTGCAAATAGCATGCAATTTACATGCCGTATTCAGCAAGTTTGTTTATTTTCCGTTTTTACTTGCATATTACAAGTAAACGGAATGTTCTTAACATATGATATAAAGAGCTTGCTTTTTTCGTGTAAAATACTAGCAATATCACGGAAAGACTTTCCGTTTTCCGTAAATGGTTACTCGGGTTAATCATATTAAATTAATATTAATAACTTGACAAATTAAAACGAATATAAATATTAGTTCTTAAGAAATCTTACATTATACTAAGAATTAATTTCAAAGTCATTTCAAAGGAAATCCCAAAGGTCAAGAGTCAATTTTAAATGTTATGAAACTCAAAATACTTTTTCAAATATAGACTCATAGTCATCAGCATGATTAAATAATATTAATTTGTATCAATATCAATTCTTTTCATACAATTATAAATTTGCACAATGTAAAGCAGCGACTCATTCGTAATTGATTTTAAAAGAGTACAAAGTATGTCATAGAGAGAAGAAATGAAATTTGCATTTTAAATTGTCCTCTCTTACTCACCTCATCAATCCAGTTCTTGTATTTTTCCGTGACTGGCATTTGCTCTAACATCGCAGAGCCCTGATTTGTTTTCCAATTGCCAGTCATCGATTTGCGCCTTTGAAATAAAAAAGAAATTTTTTATCATAATTAAATGTTTGTTTTCTACTGTAAATCGTTGTCGTTAATAATAATTAATGTCTGAAATATTCAAACGATCAATAAAGCCGTCTAATTCATTGTCATAGCCGTTAAGTCCGTTTGAGTAATGTACTTGTGCCGCTTTGAGTGCGCTCACAGAAAGTCATTTAAAGACAATAAAAATTATTTAAAGAATTATTTATTAATATTGATTTGCATATAGAAGGCAAAAGCGCATTTTTTTATCCTATGAAACAATCTTTATTGACTTTTAATTTGACATTTTATAATCACTGGACAAAACGATTTGTCAATTCATAAAGTTTAATGCAAAAAATGCAAATTATGTAAAAGAAACAATCACAAGTCATACAGGAGACAACGGTACGAAGAAACAATTATAGTCAAGTCTTGTCGAGAGAGTTCTTAATTGAAATTGTGGTGAAGTCTTGAATAATAAATAAAGTTGACTTATCGTCTTGAGCTTGGGCTCAGTCAATGACAGTAAAGCGACATAGACGAAAGGAAAGAATTGACATTGTGTTGTAAAAACAAAAGGTTAACAAGATTAAAACTTTTAGAATGTCATGAAGGTTAATGAAGAAAAATTTAAGTTGATGATGCTGAAAACTTTCACAAGTCCATAGACAGCACAAAACTTACATGAATGCCTTGTAACTGCTGCCAATTTTCTGCACTAAGATGTCGTATTTAGCTTCAATATATGGCTCGATGCAGCAGTAGGAACCTTGTGTATTCAACACGGGACCACACAATAGACCAGCTGCATCTTGCAAAGCACTAGGAATAGTCATTAATGCAATCGCTTTTCCACCATGGCAGTGACCCGCTTTCAAGACACATGGAAACTTGCTCCAGTTGCACTGCAAAAAAAGAAAGACACACATGAGACATGAGTTTGGTTGTAATGTCAATGAACGTTAACTACTGCTGCTACTGTCACTGATTGACAATGAAATTTACACAATATAGTGAATAGGAATTGAAAACAAAGTCGTGTGACGAGTGTCGAGTGAGTTGTGATGGGTAATTATATAATTTGGGAGAAAAATTTTGTAAACAAATAAAAGAACATGCAAGACGTGTCAAAATGATCAAAAACGTATATATTTTCGTTTGTGGCACGTGGCCCTTCAAGCAACCTCCCTCGCACATGAAATCACACATGTAAAAGTATTCTCGGCTTTCCAGCTCTTTCGTGTACAAGAGTGAAAGAAAAAAGTGAAGAAGTTTATTATTATTTTGCGATGTGAACATTTTGATCAAAATTTTTTTTTCTCTCGTTCTCACTTTTTGCTCTCTTCTTTTCTTTCTCTCTTTCTTTCTTTTAATCACACACACGCATAAGTTGTATTATTTACATTGCAATTTCTTGAATGACATCATCGGCAATGAAATACATGTGAGCAAAAGTAGAAATTTTTTTTGCTCGATGGCAAGTTAATGACATTGAAGAAAAAATTGCGTAGTGTATTAATCCTCAGATTTATCTATTTTAATCTAATCTGAAGATTTTCTATTTTTATCAAAACAAAATTTTTCTTTCATTCATAAAAAAATAGAATTATTTTCTCAACCTCTACTTTAAACATTGTGCCCACATCAAAAAAGAAACTTTATTTATCGCAGAAATAAAATAATTAAGAAGCTTAAACTCGAATCATTTTCAATAATTTATTTTTTTAAAAATTGAGAAATTAATTAAGACAAAAATTCTTCTACTTAATTTAAATAAAAAAGGTTTGAAGCTCATCATATCTTTACATCACAATCTATCATGATGCTCATAAATTACTATAATTAACGTGAATGCGTAAAATTTAGAAGAATTTGAGAAATTCGTTCTAGTTTTTTTTTGTCTCTTAAAATGTTAAACTGGCTTACTGCCAGCCGGCATCAGTGTCATTTGTATCGTAGAGGTGTTGAATGAAATAACATGAGTAAAGTGCCTAACTACTTTCTTCACAACTTCGACCAAAAATGTTTTTTAATTAGCGTCTTTGTGTACATTTCAAATTCAGTTATGCTAAGTGAACATATCCGGAAATTAAATCATCACGAACCTAATGAAATCACTTACTACCTACTTGTCTCATATGTCATGTTTTTAATCATGTATTAAACAAGGTTATATTGAAAATGGAAATGTACTCTAATGGAAATTTTCATAGCTGTTGTATGTGTATCGTGACTTTAGATGACGACAAATTAGAGAGTGAAAGACAAGGAAAAAATTGCAACAAAATAGTTTCTCATGAATGTGGAAAGTTTTCTTTTTATTACAAGCCAAACTTGATTGTTTGTTTTATGAAGAATGTTCTTATATAGAATATTCCATCTCATATTTCTGCAATATTAAACAAATAATTATGCAAAACTTTGTTTGCATGTGTATTAAATTATATTGCTATCCTGATACAGCAATTTATTTGCATTTAATTTAATTAAATTGCATTGTAAAGAATCAATTTCATTCTAATTTAAGCTAATTAAATCATTTAAAAATTAATTAGAAAATATATGATTCATCGACATCATCCGCAGTTCTCTTCTAATTAATATTTATAATTGGTTCAAGTATGTGTTTATGGAGTGCCATGTGTAGATCAAATTCAATAAATGTAACTAAAATAGACTATGCATTCATTCATCGATATTCAAATGAATATTGAATCACAAAACAGAAGCACTCTAAGCTTTGGAAAATTTTCTTTTATTTATTTTGAAATGTCAAAGTTAAGTATTGAAAAATAAAAAATCATTAAATTTTTAATTTAACGAATTTTATAATTTAAATTTATTAAGTTTTGTAACGGTTTTTATGAAAAATTTCAAATTGCAAACTAATGAAAGAAACTCATAACTTTTATTTTCATAGTGACAAAATATCACATTTTAAAAGTGCTCTAAAAAATCCATTTTTCTAATATTTCACCATAAAATTAAAGCTTTTCTGTATTGATGCCAAGTTCATTTTTCTAAAAATGAGGAAACATTCCAATAGCCAGCATCATCAATTTACCGACTCATGTTTCAAAAATTGGTCTATTAAAAACTAAATTTTATTGTTTCAAAAAGAGGCATGTGCAATTTTTTCTCTTCACTGCAAGTTTTCTTCTCTTTCTCTTCTTCCTTCAAAACACGCATTCCAGTGTTTGTGCTACACAGGTTAATTGAATAATTAGGCGCCCACTTAACAATGAAATGCATATGCCACTGTAAAAGTCCTTATATGTCTCGAAGTTTAAGGCATATATTAATGCATTTTTCATGTGAAATCGATACAAGTATGATTAGCAACGCGAGAAAGATGTTTATGCTGAAATCTCAATCTCACAACAATATTATATTTTTTTACTAATACAAGTGATCATTTAGCATCTATATAGAAGCATCTGGCAAGTAAAAAATTGCTAATTAACTTTAATCTCTTTCCTTTCATACACAAGGGGTAGACACAGTAGTAAAATGTTTGACACTTTCCTTATTAAATTTGCCACTTTTGCCATTTAGTTTGCAAATAAAAATTTTGTTGAAATTTTATTGATTTTTAGTCTCAATAAAATCTTGGAAATAATTTAATGATTATCAATTTTGAAACTCAAATTTTTCAAATAAAAACAATAGTTAGTAACTATTTTATTCTTTTGCAATCAGTCCTCTTTAAAAACAGTCCAAAACAATAAAAAAAACTTAATTCAAAATTGTAAATATTATTTTTGAGAAAAATTAGCCATTATTCGAAATAAGTTTAGATAGTTTGGCATTGTGTCTAACCCCTTGTTCATACATTTCATACTATTCACATAGCGCGAGCGAATAATAAGCGAGTGTTAGTAAGTTGGGCAAAGAAAGAGAGAATTCAGAGAAAAAATATTTTTTGTTAAATGGAAATATAAAAATTGAGCGTCGAGAGCATTCACATTTCAGTATTCATTGGCTCTTGTGCATATCGGACAGAAGTAAAAAAAAAAAGAAGTTTGAGAAAATAAAAAGTAAAAGAAAAATAGTTTCGTTCTTTTTGAAAGAAGTGAAAAATTGAAAGGATTGTGTGGAAATAAATTTTTTTTGGAGTGAAAGAATTTTGAGTGAAAAGAAAATTTAAATTAAATTTAACTTTGCAGTGACTGCTTAAAAAGAAAGCTTAACCGCCAAAGTGAATATTCAAGAAAACTTATTAACCGAAAAAAGAGAAAAAATAAGTTTTTACTTATATCGTATATTGCGCGAGGAGAAGCAACAGAGGCAGTTTAAATAACAACAACAGCAGTAAGCAGTTAAGAAATGTAAGAAGAGTAGACCAATTTTGCCTGGAGATTAATATAGACGAAACAGTTTCTGTTACTTTTTATTACATATCTTACTATTTTCTTGCAAAAAAGCAGCATTCGCAAAAAATAAATTTAACGACGTGAGTCGCCTATATGACTTAATTTATATATCACATTCTGATCCCATTAATTCTTAATCATACGTTTATTTTTATACTTTTTACCACACCGATAAAATATATGAACGTGTCGGCAAAATAGAATCGGAGTCTTATTCTATTTTATTTTGTCTCTTTTAATAAAATAATTCAGTCGAATTTAAGTTTGTGTGTAAGAATTAATAGGAATACTATAGTCATAAAGTGATCAACATTTGGTGACAATCATTCTTTTTTCTCTAAATCTTAAATCTTCATTAGGCGCCTAGTCTTTATGAGTGTGCGCGCTTGTTTACTACAACTCAACGGTCATATCTTTTTCGCAAGAAAATTTAATGAAATCATCTGATTTGTTGGCTTCGATCCCGAAAAGAAACAATAATAAGAGCATGAATAAGATATTATCATAAGTGAAAAATTGAGGATTAAAAATAAAACTGAAAAGAACAGTCAATAATTTTCATTCAATTTCTTCATTTCTCAGAAAGTTAAAATTGCTTTTTATTTTATCACCACCGTGGGATTCATTAAGTGACGAAAAGTCACTTTTTCTTATTCATTCTATTTTTATAAATCAAAACAAGAACACGATTTCCATTCGTGTCGCGAGTTGCACTCACTTCTTACTTCTTTTGATTTCATCTTTTTTCTCTCGTTTTGAGAAATTTCGTTCTGGAATTTCTCATGCATTCAATTAGGAGAGTGAAAGAGGCATAAAAAAATAAAACAGATAAAGTGAAGATTGAGGATTAAATGGTCCTGATGTAATAAAGATTAATTGGTTTGATGTTGAGAAAAAATTAAAATTAATTATTTTGCTGCCGCTCAATTTTTGTTTTGATTTTTTTTCTCTCTCTTACTCTCGACCTTTTTATGATCTTCTGCAGCAGCATCGAGCATCATTACTTTATATCGGCAGACTATCATCACTGTGTAACCAAAAATTCTCATTTCCGGATCATACATGTTGCAGTAAAGAAACCACAAGAAATTGCAAAATTCGAAAGAATTTTTTTCTTGCTCGCCGAACTGCTAATTAATATTTTCATGCAATCTGCTTTGGTTTATTGCTTCTTTCTCATTTATGTATGTAAACCTTTAAGTGTGTATAAAAGTTTATGCCGGTCGGTCGTCCATGTCATGTGCTCTTTTGTTCTACTGAGAAATCTTTCTCTTGTTGTTTCTCATAAAATAAAGAAAAAAAATGCGAAATTAAGGTCTATTATGGCACGAATTCATTTATCAGCTATTTGCTTTTTACACTTCTTTCATTATATGAGTTTATGAATTCACAATTTTCTACACTTTTCGCTCAACAAATATTTAATCATGAAATTCCTTTTAAAAAAAAGTACACTCATATAAAAATTTGAAATAAATAAACGAATGAAAGACTTTATTTTCTATACAAACACCACAATTCTTTTTGCGTTTAATATCGCACACATTATTTTTTTTTCGAGATAAGATTTTTCTTTAAACAGAATTGTAAACAAAAAAATTCACAAGCTAGCGTCATTTGATGTAATAAAACAATAATGATGATAAAATTGCCATCTTTTTTTTCTGAAACAAATATCTATACACAGACACTAAAAGTCATCAGCAGGCAAGAAGGCAAGCAAGCGTTTCATTAATATTGATTTATTTTAATTATTTGTGTTTGTTTGTTGAGTAAGCCACTTGACTTTGCAATTAAATAATTGATTTGATTTTTATCGATTTTCAAGAATTTTCTTATCATTACGAATTTTTTCATAGGCGAAAGATGTTTACTAACTAGTACATGAAAAATGGAAAATTTTAAATTAGCTAAAGAATTTAAGATATTTCTCGATTAAACGACACTAAATTTGTTTCTCTAAGCGACGATATACTTAATTTATCCAAGCAACTGATGATATTGATTTTAAATTAATTTTATTTATTTTCTTAGTGTGTTTTTCTTCTTTTGAAAAATGCACAGCCACGAAACGACATTATGTGATCTTTTTTTCTCACTGATGATCTCTCGTGGTTGTATATGTATTTGCATATCACTCATTGTGGAATTTTTACAATATTTGCGAGTACTTCTTTTTTCAGAGCTTGATGCTTATCTAATCGCGAGGTGTAGAGTAGAGACGCTAATTCTTCGTGTGACTGTGTATTGTGCATGAATACGTCAAAATGTGCTTTGCTCAATACACATTGATAAGGAAAGAAATAAAATTTATTTTGTGTTATTTTTCTCTCTCTTTTGAAGTGATTAATTGAATAAATGCGAAACAGCACACGACGATTCTCTGTCTTTCACATTCAATATCATTTTTATTCGCTTCTTCTTAAATTCTCATGACTCTGTGCTGTCTGATGTTTACTTATAATATTTTTATTTATTATTTGGAACATGTCCTCGAGCATATAGTGGCTTTTTTGTAGTATGAAATTTAATTGAAATTTTGTTTCTACGAGACTGAGTGAAATAGTGACGTAAAGTTGAAGGTAAAAGTTCATTGCGAAAGTCAGACGCGTGTGTATCACATAATATGATATTTTTAGCACCACAATGTAATAAAAAGATTTCTGCAAATCACAAAAAAATAATATTTTCCGCAAAAACCATCACCGCAATTTATTCATTGCTCGACATTAATTCGATTCCTCGAGTGTAATGTTTATAAATTTATTCAGTCATCTTTTTTTTGCATCACCATTATTGGTTTGTGGTTAGATACAAAATATTTATATTTGTGTGAATATAAGCACTGCTAGGTGCGCACAATCTAATTAATCACATCAATATATTCATCAACAGTATGCAAATTTTTTCAAACTTCAATCTTGGGAAAAAATTATTTTATGACTTGTCACTTTGTCCTTCAATATCAATTATTACTTAAAAGAAATGGTCTAATATTTTTCTTTTATTTCATTGCGTTAAATCGTCATAGTTTAAGCTGTCATATCAACAATTATACAAGGTTTTTGATTATAAACACACAACACAGTCAAGCATTCGTCAATCTATAAATAATTTTGTGTTAATAACGAATAAGAAACATTTGCATGATAAAATCGATGTTAATTGAGATACAATGAGCTAATTGCGTGTAAAAAATTTTTAATTTTTGTATTTCATCAAGAGTGGGAGTTGAATTGAGGAAGCTTGAATAATTTCATCTTAATGAGATTCTTCTCTTTCATTAATTTGATTTTTCTTTCTAAGCGAGTGTCGCGTTACAAACAAAAAGCTTTCTGTAAACTCACGCAGCGAAAAGTTCATGGTAAAATTATTGTATTATTAGGACTTCACACAGATTGCTATTTACTTCATTAGTCACAGAGCATTGAAAACTTTCCATTACTATGAGGCATGATTCATGAAGAGTGAGGGCAAATTCGCACTTGAGTTATTACATTAAACAAACAGCAATTGTCATGGGAAGTGCACTTTAAATTGCATTTATTTGCTAAAAGATAATTCAAAATGCGACAATTCCCAAGACACTCTATTCTTTAGCGATTGATTGAGCAAACACGAGTATGGCTTTATTTATCATTGGTAAATAAAAAAGTGAAAAAGCAGTGTGATAATGGAATTGTCTATATACAATCAAACTAAATATAGCAACATTTATGTACGTTTAGAGAAATTCAAATTACTAAGAAATCTCCTATGAGCATGAGAAGAAAGTCAAATGATGTCGAATTAAAGAAAACATTTTTCGAAGGCAACAAGATAGAAAAATATTTCTTTAAAAAAGCGAAAAGTAAACATAAGAGGAAGAAATGTTTGCATAAGAAATAAGAATTGTTGTTGTTTCTTTATGTAATCTAGTAAAGAAACCAAAAATGAGCCTAGTCAGTTAAGGTGACTGACTTGAGATTGAATGTTATGTAAATGAGATGGCTTTTCGCATGGCTACTTCTTTCTTGTATCTGTTGAAATTTTATGTTTTTATCATTAAATCGATTTTTCTTAGACAGACTTGTTGGAGCCTCTTCATGTGAATAAATTTTTAAAGAAAAACATATAGAAAGTACTCGACCACGGATCGGTGTACTTTAGCGCATTTTTGTCGCCACTGATCAGTGTTTGTTACCAGATTACAAATTTATTAAATTCATTTTTAAAACAGAAGCTTTGCCTTAAATACAAATGTTAAAACAAAATTGAATTGCATAATTTCACGTTTAGTTATCAGCTTTTTAATTAGATTACAACAATTAGATCTGCTGCGACTGTATAAAATCAAAACAAGTTTACAGATGTTTCTTTAAATACAATTTCTAAT
>JACWBX010002716.1:0-20494 GCA_014622435.1 Polypedilum pembai | reverse complement strand
GCTTCGAGATCTCGAAAACTACAATAGCTAGAGACTTCCGGTTTTTTGTATTCGATTTGTACTATCGAGTTATTGGCGGCAAATATAGTTAGAAAGCTGTCACTTATTGCATTATTCGAGATATTAAGATTTAAATTTTCCATATTGAAAATTGTAAACAAAAATTCTTTTCTTCGTTTACTAAGATTTTTCGTTGCCGCTTTTTTCGCATCTTTTTTGAATTTGAATTGACCGTTATTTCCGTTATTGATAAGACGATTTAATATATTTGTTCATTCGACTCATTTTCCTAAATAGACTTCCAATATTGATTAGAAAAAAAAACAACGATGTTTTAAAGTCGGAAAATTTGCGATTTGTAAATTTTGTTTCATTTTAATCTTAGTATTTTATATTTAAAAACCAAGAAAGATTTCCTGATGATTTTTAAAAATCTGAATTGCTTCAAAGAACTTAACAGTTTTTAACATCAGTTCTTTGTTTTATTAAATTAATTTTAAATGAAGTTTCTTGTTAAAAACGAGTCAGTTAACGCTGTAATCTGTTAATCATCACTGATCTGGGCGACAAAAATGCGCTTAAGTACTCCGATCCGTGGTCGTGTACTTTCTATATCTTTTTTTATTTTACTTATAAGTAATAATCTAGAGACATGAAACTTCCTAGACATGTAATCATTACATTATTTGTAACTATTGTTTGTTACAAATTTGCAAGTAAGTATAAAATAATAAATTCTAATAGATATATTTGTATAAAATTTATTTTATAGATGCATGCTGGTGTGTAGAAACAGTTAAAGAAAACTCGGGAACCTTGACAGTAGAGCAATCGAATATGATACATCTTAGACTAATGTATGATCGAAATATTCGAAATGAATTAGCTGCTTTTTGGAGAAGTAATTGCACTTTATTTCATGGTCAAAAATTGTGCAAACCGGGATATGTCTGCAGATATGCACCTCGAGTTAAAAAATTTCAATGTTATGATAATTGGTAATTGTTTTTAATAAAACAAATCGAATTGTTAAATAAGTTGAAAGTGTATTTTAATTTCACTATTAATCAGTTATTTCAGAAATTGAAACAATTTGCTCTAAAATAAGCAAATTTTTGCTCAGACTTTTTCTATAAAAAGAGGTGCACGCAAAATTTTCTTTCTTTTCATCTGAAATTTCGAATAGAACATTTCGTAAGATACAAAAATTTATTCAAGTTTTTTGAATAAATAGAAAACTTAAGGTAATTATTTGATTAATTTAATAAAAATAAAATGATTCTAAAGTCTCTAAGCTATAAAATAATAAGAATAATTCAATATATAATCATTTAATTTGATTTTTTCAAACACGTGTTGATTAAAATTCTTTTTATCTAATTTTTAAGATGGACTCGTGGCGTACTATTATCATTGCACTCTTGATTGCAACTGTATGCTTTAACTTAGCTGGTAAGTTTTGAGAACATTTGCATAATAGAAGATTATTCTTAACATTCATTTTCATTAAAGCCGCATGTAAAACGAGTGTTGAAGAACCAAAGAAAGTACCAGAAGAGAAGAAAATTGAAATATTTGATGAAGAAAAAGGTAAGTTAAACATAATTATTTTGATATCAATTATTAATTAAAACTTTAATTATTAAGCTTTGGAAGAGATTCGTCAAAATGAAGATGAATATGATCGATTTATTGTAAATGGATGCGTTTTCAAGAACAACGCAACGTGGTGCAAAAATGGAGGTATCTGTGCTCAATCTTTGAATAGTAATCTTCATTGTTCCTGCCCATTAGCTTATGCAGGTGTTCGATGTGAAGATGAATATGAGTTGGAACCATGGTAATAATAATGAAATTAAACAAAAATATCACTTTAAGTTGTAAAGTTTAAGAAAAGAAATAAAGTTTACTATTTCATAGACAATATGCAAAATTTCTCTTTTTCATTGAAAATAAAGTATATTACAGGAAAGTCATCACATTTCATTTCATCGTTGAATATTCTTTCAAAAAAGTAAGTTGAAAAATATTGTAAAGCGAAAATTGAAATAAAAGCGCTTCATAATTACCTCTGTTAAAAAGACCACTACTCTCTTTTTGAGCTACTTACAAATTTTAATTTTTTGAGTTTTAACAAGTTTCTAAATAAAATAATGTCTTAAAAGTAATAAATACGATATAAATTGTGAACAAAATTAAGGACAAATATTAAGATACGAATGTAGAAAGGCTATAAATAGTGAAATAAAATATTTTGTGCGGCAAACAACAACAATTTCAAGTTTGTTTATGTTCAAATAAATCACTATAATGACTTCTGAAAAGAACATTGTCTATCCTAATCAATTAAAACCATGTTCAGAAGACCTTCGTGATGATGAGTTGATTCGAAGATTAAAGGTATGTTGTGAAAAAAATAATGTTATTATTTTGCAAATAAAAATTATGAATATCTTGGCTGTTCCCGCTCAGGCTTTATCGCTTACATTGCAAGCGATGGGACAAGATGATGAAAATTTCACCAAATATACACCGTTAGCGTTGCATTTAGTGAAAGATTTTTTCCTAAATCATGATTCCAAGGACGTGCAGTTACTTGTTGGTTGTTGTATTGCTGATATTCTCAGAGTTTTTGCGCCTGAAGCACCTTATAAAGAACCGGAACAAATTAAAGTAAGTAAATTACATCTTTTTTCACGTTAATCTATATTTATTTTGTGCAATTTTAGGAAATATTTGAATTTTTGATTCGTCAATTGAATGGCTTAAGAGATCCAAAAGATCCAGCGTTCAAACGTTACTTTTATCTTCTTGAAAACCTTGCATACGTAAAGAGTTTCAACATGTGCTTTGAACTAGTTGAAAGTCAGGAAATTTTTTGTTCTCTATTCAGTCTTATGTTCAAAATTGTCAATGATGATCATAGCGCGAAAGTAAAATCGTTCATGTTAGAAATTTTAGTACCACTACTCGCAGAATCAGACTCGATTTCAAATGAATTATTAGATATCATTTTGATTAATATTGTGGAGCCTAATAAGACACAAAAGAAAAACGCTTATAATTTGGCTAAAGAACTCATAACGAAGACAACGGAATCACTGCTCTTGTATGTTCGAGCATTCCTCAATGAAGCTCTCATGACTGACAAACCAGACAAAATATATCAAAGCAGTAAAAGAATTTATGATCTCATCTACGAGTTAAATGTCATCAGTCCGAATTTGTTGCTACCGGTATTACCCCAGCTCGAGTGTAAAATTAAATCAGCAAATGAAGCAGAGAGATTAAAGGCTGTTGCGCTATTGGCGCGAATGTTTAGTGAGAAAGATTCAAAATTGGGCAAGCAACAACCAGCGCTTTTAAATCATTTTCTCGGACGATTTCTAGATATTGCGGTATCGATTCGTATCAAATGTGTGCAAAGCACAATGCATTTTTTAGTAAATCATCCAGATCTTCGTACAGAAATAAGTAATGTTTTAAATGGAAGACAACATGATTCTGATGAAAGTGTTCGCTTTGAAGTTGTCAATTCAATTGTAGAGACAGCAAAACGCGATAGTAAAATTGTTTCAGATGCTCCTGATTTAATGGCTATTCTCAAAGAACGTTCACAGGACAAAAAGTTTAAAATTAGAAGAGCTGCAATGAACGGATTAGCGCTTATTTATAATGAGCAGCTTAAATCTGCTCTTGCTAGTGAAAAACCAGAATCATCATCATTAGACTCTGTCAATTGGATTCAAATCAAAATTCTTAATGGATACTATCATGCAACACTTGATGATCAATTATTGATTGAAAGATTATTAATTACAAGTCTTGTTCCATATACTCTTCCTCCAAATGATAAAATGAAAGCTCTCTATAAACTTTTTGCTACAATCGATGACCATGCTATGAAGGCTTTCATAGAGCTACAGAAAAACCAAATGAAAATGAGGAAGAATGTCATGGAATGGCTTAAATTGCACAAAATCAAAGACTCGCCTGAAACGCAAAAAGAAGTCACAAAGAAAATGAATATCTTGCTAAAAATGTTCCCAGATCCATTTAAATCACAAGAATACATTATTAAATTCTCAGCTCACCTGCGAAAAGATAAAACTATTTTGAAGGACATGGATACAATGTTACGTCGTGATGTCGATAATAAATCTTGTGCTGAAGCAATGACAGCAATTCTCAAGAAACTTGGAGCACCAATAATGACTAACATTTATTACAATACAGTGAAAATTATGCTCAGTCGAATAGCGAGTGTCATGGTAGATCGAGAAAATATTGAAGTTCTAATTCAGTTGATTGAAGGACAGTTACAAATGGCAACAAGATTAAACAGAATTGATGATGATGAGAATGAAGACCCTGAAAATGACACACATAAGCAAAATAATGTTTTCTTCGAGAGTTTGAAACTAAAACCAGAAGATATTGCTGCAAAAGGGTTAAACTTGTTGACTGTGCTCATTTATCTTTTTCCCGCGCACTTTTTACATGAGTCTGTACTGAAGAAAATGCTGGGCCTTCTCAGTTTTGAATTAGAATTTGTTGCATCAAATATTTTTAAAGCTCTTACACATCTTGGTCGTTTCAAGCCTCTTATTGAATCACATTCAGAAGTTATGGAATATTTGGCATCTTCATGTAAAGATTTTGCTATAACTGGAACACCAAAGCAAGCCAAACACGCCATAAGATGCCTTTTTGTGAATTCAAATTCAACGACAATCGAAAAAGAAGATGATGAATCAAATAGCAAGCGAATTAAAAAACAGATTGACGTAATATTCCAAGAAATAGTAGATGAAACAAATAAGAATTTGCAAGCAGACAATGTACACTATCGAACGGCAATTGTTGCATTCGGGCATATTGCATACAATTTACCCGAGCGTTTCAATATACCACTAAAAAATATTGTATCAAGAAAGATTGTCAAAGATTTGCTAATTGGTGATTTACCTGATACACGAGATGAAGGAGAACGACCTGAAGGGGATTGGTGCGAAGAAGACGATCTACCCGAAGAAATCAAGTGCCGTGTTGAAGGATTGAAAGCAATTGCTAGATGGCTAGTTGGTCTCAAAGATAACGTTATGGCAGCTCAAAAAACATTTCGAATGTTGTGTGCTTTCATCAGTAAAACAGGTGACATATTAGATAAGGGTCAGTTGAGTGAAGCTGAGAAAGCATGGTTAAGAGTTTCGGCCGGTAACGCGATGTTAAAAATTTGTGAACAGAAAGGTGTCGGTGATGAATATACTGCTGAACAATTTTTGACGCTATCTACTTTAATGGTAAATGAATTGAACTGCGCAATATGAACACTTGTTGATTTTATATTTGTTCAACAGAATGATCCAGTAATACAAGTGCGTGAATCATTTTTAAAGAAACTTCACAAAGGGTTGTATAAAGGAATTCCACATAAATGTTTACCCCTCGATTTTATGGGATTTTATGCTGTGTGTGGAAAAGAAAGTGATAAGAAGTAAGTTATATTAATTAATTAAGTTTCCTAATTTAAATAATCATTTTTGATTAGGCTAAAAGAACAAATGAAAAATAACTATGAAATTGATGTCAATCATAGACGTGAATATGTAAAAACTTTATCAAATGGTGGAAGTGAGTAAAATCAAAAAAGAAAATTAAGAATTTATATTTAATGAAATGATATGAAATTCCTCATCTATTTTTAGTGGAAGGAGCTTTAAGTCAACTTGGAAATATACTTCCTGACTATATTCTACCCTTTGCCATAATCGTTTTGGCACATAGTCCAATTTTGTTAGATGTATGCAATGTGCATAATCTAAATGAAGCTAAACAATGTTTATGGTTCGTCTTGGATCCTCTCATTACAAATAAAGACACATTCTGCTTTAGTTTATATACAAATATGCTACAAAAAATCAAAAACTCAAAAAGCGCCAATCAACCATTAGATAAAACTTTTAATGAAGTAAGTTATTTCTTTACTATTCTTTTCTCATAAATAATTGTTTGAATTTTTATTGTAGAAAATGTGGACACTATGTGATCTTGCTTTATATATCATACGCAAAAAAATTCGAAGTGTTGATATGAGTGAATATACGTTAGATCAAGTACATATTCCTCGAATGTATTTTCTTGAACAATCACCTGACTTTGATAACAAACGAGATTATTTGTCAGCTGAATTTAAGACTTTTTGGGAATCATTAGAAAATGAAGAAAGAGCTAATGATGAAGAACATTCAGGAAGTGTAAATAATGCAGGTCCGTCAAATGCAGCAATTAAGAGAAGCGCGGATATGACATCACGAGATCAATCGAAACGATTGAGGAACACTTGAACACATTTCATTTAATTTAATTATTTTTAAATAAGTTTTAATTTGAATAATTTAACTTTAAGAAATAATTTGTGCACACTTAGAAATTACATGCAGATTTAAAGTTTAATTAAATTGCATCTCTTTTTTGATTTTTGTATATGATGAATAATTTTGTTTCCTATTTTAATTTCTCCCTCATTTAAATAAACAAAAAAAAGTCAAGTATAGTATAAGAAAATTAACTATCATGTGTATTGATCATTTTCTCTCATTATATGTATACATCTCATCTCATAAGAGGACAAAAAAATCTATTTTACAAAAAATCAATGGGCATAAACTGAGTGTACAAGTCTCAAAAAAAGAATTGTTTTTAATGCAAAAAAAGACACTTAAAAATTACGAATTACTGTCAACGAGAAGATATAAACATTTTGAATTTCCTGGATCTCGAATAACGCCACGAACTCGAACACTTTGTAGATGCTCTTGAGTAGATGATGAGCTTGGTTGTGCAGGAAGTTGTTGAATACGCATTGGAGGTGTTGATTTACGTCGAGATTCACTAAGATGAGCGAATCGATGATGAGTCGCCATGTTATAGAAATCATTGGACGTCGATGCTGCTCCATCAATTATAGGCACATATTTGTGTTCTTCAATATCAATATCATCATCCGATCTAAAAACAAATGAGAATGAATAAGTAATGAAATGAAATTCGATAATTATTGATTAGAAATATCGATGTTAATTGATTAAAACCTTTTATATTTCTTGCGTTTCTTGTTTTCTTGATTATCTTTCTTGCGTATCGATTTCGGTGGTTTATATTCAGAACTTGTTATTGAAGAAGGACATTTTTCGTTGACAAAAATGCAAATATTTCAGAAAACTTTTACTCACCTATAAATTAAATTATTTTCGTCATAATCATTGGCGATTTTCATTAGAGATCCTTCATTCTTCATATAAGCTAATGCTTCTGTGTCAATTTCAATGTCTTCAGACGATTGATTACCACTTGAATCCATAATTTCTTCTTGAACTTGACTTATCTGCTTGAAAACAAAATTACAAATGAAATTTTTCATGAAAATCAAAGATTGCTTGATTGAAAAATTACAGACTTACAGATTTCGTTGTGAATTTTGTAGCGATATCCTTTTTTCCTGCCAATAAAGCAGAGAAACTTAATGGCTCTTCACTCCCATGCTTTCCACCTTTTCTTGATATTCTAAATTTGTTCGGATCATGGCCATCCTTGCGAATCATTTCAGGCAATATTCTTCTTCTAGCATTTATAAACCAGTTACAAATTTGAAGATTTGTAAGTCCTGTTTCTCTTGATAACATAACTTTTTCTTCTTCTGTCGGATATGCATTTAATCTGTGATTATAAAGCCAATTCTTGAGGAAATTCACTGATTTTTTAGGTAAATTCCCTCGTCTCTTTCGAAAACTATCGTCATTATTGTAATCATCAACTACTTCATTCATCATTATTTCGCTTTCATCGAGGTCCTCAAAGTTCTGATCTAAAAGAAAAAGAAAAATGTATAATTCAAGGCTTTAAGAAGACTTCAAATATTACTTTCGTGAATCAATTTTTCTTGTGGCTCACTAAAAACTTCCTGTTTTATGTCTATTTTTTGTTGAGACATTATTTTCCTTCTTTAAAGCCTTATAACATAAACTACATATATCTCATCTAGTTTGATCCATTGTTCGTTCTTTTGTTGATCCAGTGACAATATATTTGTTAAATTTTTACTGTTATTTAAAGTAGAAAATACTTTTCTAAAGTTTTGTTTTTGAAATTTCAATGTTTAGGTTTTTTGTTCGTAGCTTTTGTATATGTTAAAACTAAAGAAAATAGACGCTTAAAACGAGCCCATATAATGAGTGAGACGCTATCTACTGACCATCATTGCGAAATAATATTAAATAATAATAAATAGCTTTACTGAAATAGAGTGAGATTCTGTCATTTTGAAAACTTTCATTCATGCTTTTATTGATTAGATTTTATAAAATCAGAATATGAGAGAAATATTTAATGTTTACTACAGTAGACCCTTGTAAAAATATATATATGTATCTTTTAACAGAGTATTTATTCGACATTTTAAAGTATTCGTCGAATTTCATTCGTGTGAGAATATAAACAAGACAAATTTACTATTTCAATTTTTAATTTAAATCTCATTGAAATGGATTTGCTGGTAAGATAAAACATTTTACATAAACTTATAGTACAATTATGTATTATAATTGTATAAAATTAAGTTATTAGAAATTGAAAATCTAAGAATATAGTCATGATGATGTGGCCGCTTAAACTTTTCACAATCTCATTCATTATTTCGTTTTTAGGAAGCAACTTTATACACAATTAAAGCTATGGTTATAATGGATAACGATGGCAATCGTATTTTAGCCAAGTACTACGATAAAAATGTGTTTCCAACTGTAAAAGAGCAGAAGCAGTATGAAAAGAATTTATTTCAAAAAACACATCGTGCTAATGCTTCAGAAATCATAATGCTAGATGGTCTTACGGTTGTCTATAAAAGCAATGTTGACTTATTTTTCTATGTTATGGGTGGCAAAAATGAAAATGAACTTATCTTATTATCAGTATTAAACTGTCTTTTTGATACAATTAGTCTAATATTGAAAAAGAATGTTGAGAAAAGAGCTCTGTTAGATAATCTGGATGTTGTTATGCTGGCTTTTGATGAGATCTGTGATGGCGGGTGAATAATGAAGTTTATTTTTAAATGTAACAATTTCTAAATCATTTATTGTTTAATTTAGAATAATTCTTGATGCTGATCCATCGAGTGTGCAAAAAAGAGTTGATTTGCGAAATGATGAACTTCCTCTTGGCGAGCAGACAGTAGCTCAGGTTAGTATCTTTTATTTTATTATAGCTTAGCACTTGATTATCATTATTGTTGAACAACAGGTAACAAATGCACTTCATGGACTATTTTGGTAGCTAATTTGAGTACCATCAATCATGACCAATAATTGAATCAAATCCCATGCCATTCTTATCTAATCTTGATCAAATTAAATTGTAAAATTTTGCATGCTGAATTAGCACCAAAGTCAATTTTTTATACTAATTTTGCATTTGATGCAAAACAACTCAATGAACTTGTGAATATTCACTTAGAAAAGAGATTCCAATTAATTTTTAAAATTATCATTTAAAACAACTAACTTCTTTCATTTTCACACACAATTTTTCTTAATTTACAGGTTTTTCAAAGTGCAAAAGAGCAATTGAAGTGGAGTATTCTCAAATAAAACTCTTCTCTATTCCTGTCTATATTTAATTCTATAATAAAAGTATAACATAATTATATATTCATTATTTTAAAATGATTGAAAATAAATTTAAAACATTATGCTGGAACTATTAGTATTTCAATTTCTCAACATATTTTCACTTACTTTATTTTATCTCTTTAATGTTTTATTTCATATTACATATTAGTACTAAATTAGGTGCTAGTATTATTTATTAGTTGACTTAAGAACGTTCACCACGAATACGACGAGCAAGTTGTATGTCTTTTGGCATAATTGTGACACGTTTAGCATGAATGGCGCACAAGTTTGTATCTTCGAAAATTCCCACCAAATAAGATTCGGCTGCTTCTTGAAGAGCTAAGACAGCTGAAGATTGAAAACGTAAGTCTGTCTTGAAATCTTGAGCAATTTCACGAACTAAGCGTTGAAATGGTAATTTGCGAATCAATAATTCAGTAGACTTTTGATAGCGACGAATTTCACGTAGAGCAACAGTTCCTGGACGATAGCTGATATGAAATAAAATATATTTTCTTATAAATGAAAACTTGACATTTTCGCTTACCGATGAGGCTTCTTTAATTGCGTTTTAATGATTTGATTTCCTTTTTTAGCAGCTCTAATATCTTCTCCCAATTGCTTTGTTGGTGCTTTTCCACCAGTAGATTTGCGAGCAGTTTGCTTAGTACGAGCCATTTTAATTTTTTTATCAGAGCTTCTTAATTTGCGTATGATTTGTTAAAAATTTAGAAAAAAGTGACCAAAAACGTGTTTTCAAATTTTCATGACAGTTATAAATTTTGAACTTGAACTTGATATTTAAATTTTAAACTTGATATTGTCGTTATGATCTTAAAATATTCTCAGATTAACATGTGATGGCTGCAGACATATATGACAATCCTGAAAATAGCTAAATAAAAATTGAAACACCATATAAAATTATTTTTCAACAATTAATTCTTTATTTCATACGATAATTTCGCGTTCATAGCAAAAACACATTATTTCGCTAAAAATCCTTGTTACATCGTTTTCTACCGAATTGATATTTTAATGTAAAAAATTATTATCATCATCAATTATTATACTTTATAATTAAATTAATTTACATAAATTGCATTTCAAAATACTCTCAATTTTGCGATTTGAAATTACGTGATCTAATTGGAAGGAATCGTTAGAAATTAACTGCAGGTATATGTGGGAGAAGATAAGGTAGCAAAGTTAAATATATTTAACGGGGAAGAATAAACTTCTTTTTAATCGTTTGTCTGTTTTAGATATTATTTAAAATGCAATAAAATTAGTTATTTTACGATATTTACAGAATTATTATTGATTCTTATTCTTCTCTCGACACAATATGTAGATATACCTAATTGACAATTTTTTTTCATAAATTTAATTTCGCTTTTATCACCACTTCAATTTACTCGCATTTCTTGTTTTAGAATATATAGGTTGAATAATTTTAAGAGCTTAAACTTGAAAAAATATTGATTTTTTTTGATCGCATGCACTTAAAAGATATGCAAGAAAAATTTTCAAACCCAAAAAAATGAAATTGAGAAAAATATCAAAAGTACAATATTAAGCTAGGTAGGTAGTGTAGCGTAAATATTCTAAATATATCTGAAAGCTTGAAAAAGAGCCGATGTTTATGTAAGTATAAAAATAATTGTTTTTAGCACTTCATCGATATATAGACTTATATTAAAAATGGTAATGAAAAAATTTACTATGAATGATTGCAATTACTATTAAAGTTGCTTGCAGATGTTACCTAAAAGTCGTAAGTGCACTTTTAATAAAAAAGGGAAATTTGCTAAAAAGACACTACAACTGATGGAATAATTGATAGAATATTTTTTGCGAATTGCAATGTTCTAAGTAGTATATAATGGGTCTTCTTTGAACAACACGAAAATTCTTTATTCAAAGGGAAAAATTTCATTTAATTTCATTTCATCATTTTTGCACTTTAATTTTCTCTCATTTAAAAAAACATCACTAGATTTAAACGTTTATACAATTTAATTTATTATATAAAGCATATATCGTTTTCTCGTCGTCATTGGGAAAGAAATATATAGATTTTCTTCATTTTCCACTTTCTCTTTTTGTTTTCTTTAAGAAGGAAAGAATTTTTTAAAAAAGGGTTGTGTATCTAATTTATCTTTATATATATATATCTCTATAGAAACGAGCGAATGTATTGTTAGTTTTGTTAATTTGATTAATTTTAATAGGCTTTAGTTTTTTTAAATCATAACTTGTTCTATATAATTGGCTGGAAGCATTCCAATTTTGCCTGTTCGTTCTATGCGTCCTGTCATCCAACCGCCATCGATTGAATTCACTTCGAATATCAAATCACCCTCGGAAAAGCTAACTTCATCATAATCTTGCGCTTCATAATCGTAAAGCGCTCGATATACTCGCTGCAGAGGAGAAAAAAAAACAAATTTCGATTAAATCAACTTGATAAAAAAAATTTTCTTTGTTATAATTTCCAACAAAATGTCATGCAAGGTAATAAATTTTCATATACTGCACGAATTTCATGCACTAGACCAACTACTAATGCAAACACACACACTCACCACTTTGCTCACCGATTTTGCTTGCTGTTGTTGTTGTTGCTGCTGCTGTTGCTGCTGTAATTGTTGTTGTTGTTGAGCTGTGGCTAGTCGCTGCTGTTCCAAAAATTGTCTCTGCTGTTGCTGTTGTTGCTGAATGTAATTTTGTTGTTCTTGAGCAATTGATCCATAATATCCATTCACAGGATCCATATCAGTTACTGAACCAACTCTTCTTTGCTGCTGTTGTTGTTGCTGTGCTTGCACTATTTAAAACAGTTAAAAATACAAAAAATTTAATATAACGTGAAATTTCTTGATGTATATTTAAACTAAATTAAAATTCCATCATTAAAGCAAATGCCAATCAATCAAAAAAACAATAAGCGTAGACTAGCGTAATGTTTATGACATAGAAAAAAGACGAATAATAAAAGCTGCAATTTTATGCATTGGAGACTAAAAAAATCTCTTTCTTTGTCTTTTAATGAGTTAATAATTTCTGAACATTGAATGGAAAATTGAATAGAGAAAAAAGAGATTGTGTGTATGTTAGTGAATGAATAGTTTATTTTGTGATGGTACTTACTCGCAGCGCGATCAGAACTATAAATGAGTGTTTGATTTTGACGTCCTGTCATTGGATCATAATCTGTAATCTTACCACCTCCACCGCCTCCATTACTTCCATTTTGATGATGATTGTAATGATTGTTATAGTTCATTTGCTGATTATAGCTCGCTGTCATTTGCTGTTGTGGCACTTGACCATAAGTTTTGCTATTGTATGTACTTTGACTCATGCCATTGCTTCCATTCATGCGCGATTGATTCTCATATTGATCGTAATATTTTTGTTGTAATTGTTGCTGCATTTGTTGATTTGTGACAACTGGCATACCACCATTACTGCGCATTTGCTGAGGCGAATTGATATTTCCATTTCCATTATAATTTGGTGGCTGTTGATATTTCGGATTATTGTTAATTATGTTCTGCTGAGTTGGCACAGGCACAACACCACCCGCTGATGACATTGCTGGCGACGATGATGATGACGAATATGAATGTTGACTGTTGTTATTATTTGCATAATTATTTGTCGCGTCGACTGATGAATAGGGTGAATTAGTTGGTGATAAATTGGCGCTTTTTTCTGTCGACGGCTGATAATGAGGCAATGACTCGGCAGCAAGAGTCTCCGAAAAATATTCCGACTCGTTATTGTCTTTAATGATGATGATAATAGGTCGGATTGGATAAATTGAGGAAAAGATGGTCAAAGATGTATGTGCGTGTGTGTATTTTTGTTATGTGCGAAAAAAAAGTTGTACAAAAATTACGAACATGACAAAAACACAACAACAAACAAACGGTAGTAATAGTTATTTAGCAAACGAGCGAAAGAAATTTGTATGGATGAAGCAAATGTGGAATAGATGATATGATGATGATGATGAGTAACACCAAGCGCGAGACATAACATAAAAAAGAGGAAGCACAAAAAAATAAATCATTAGTTTCATTAAAATTAGCGAGAAGAAAAAACACGTCTTTAACATAATATTGTAATACAATAGCGATAATAGTGGGTCAACACTACCTAACAAAAAATAATTTTTAAGAGGAGGAATTTAAAAATGTGACTAGCAAGGTAGATGTTAGAAAAATGATTGTTTTCTTCTTAAAATAATTTTGTTCTCATCATAATCGAGTAGAACTTGGTTTTTGTCTTTGTCTGTTGCTAAATTAATTATAATTCTTCATTCAGTTTGTTCTCATTTCATAATAATCAAATAAAATAATCTTGTCATAAAATTAAAAGAATTGTTTCTTTATCTTATATTTGATATTAAAAAGATCCTCAATTACTTTATTTATGAGGAGAATTTTTATGCATGTAGATTAGTTTTGTGAGTGAACAGACCAAAAACAATTTTAACAACAGAACAATGAAAATAACTAGAAATAACTTCATCTATTACTGCTGTTGGCTTCAACTTTTGGAGCTTCATGGCTTAAACTTCTTACCTCGATTGTCGACAATTTCTGTGAGTTCACGCTGTCTCTCCATAGCTGCTTTCTTTTGAATCTCTCCATGATACGCTACATTGGAAATGTTCTTAGTATTTTGTTTTATTCTCAGCGTCTCGGGATCGTCAGCGATCTGCGAATGAATTAACATGTGTGTGTGAACATTGTTGTTAACTGCACCTCAATCAATAATCATTTTACCTGTGTCAATTTTCCTTTTGATTTTTCAAATTCTGCATGATATTTTGCATTAGATTGAATTTTTGTGTTCTCGGCGATGCGTTTGAGTTCGGGTGTTTCAGCAATTGTTGTTGCTTTGGCTTTTGGAATGTGTCTGTTTGTGAAAAAAAGAGAAAATAACAAATGAAAATGCATTAATACGCATGGCATGTACATTTATAATATAGCCTAAATAATACAATGTATTCAACAGAGAAAACAGAGAATTATATTAAATGCATCTTTAATGTTTTTAATTGCATACATGCATGTATTTTATTTTTAGAATTTTTCCAAGGGGTGACAGCTTTTAAGAAAAGATTTCGGAAGATTTTTAAAAATTACAAATGTCAACAAAAACAAAAATTCACAAAATTTCTTTTACCAAAATCTATTTGCTTAACGATTCTTATTGAAATTAGCAGAAATCTAATAAAAAAAGCATTTAAAAAGACGTTTTTCATTGTTTCAGGTTGAAATAAGAAAAAAATTTTAAGCGATTTTTTAGAAGAATAGAAAATGCGCCGTCAAAAGCAAAAATGTGATGAAAATTTCATAATTTTAAAATTACCGAAATTTTTCTGCTTATTAATAAAATAACTGATTTGAATTTACAAAAACTAAAAGCTGTAGCTCCTTCGAATTTTCTAAATAAATCATAATTTCGCAAATAAAAAGTTTGTTTAAATTTCTTCATTTTGAAAGATTTATTGATTGAATTTTTAAATATTGAATGAAAATAATGAAAAGAAGCAGCAGTTAAATAATGACGCATTTATAAAGATTGTTAATTGAAAAGTCCCATATTTCATTATTTATGTATTATAAAAGTGTTAGAGTTAAATGTGATCAACATGACAATTTTAAGCGGTTTCCATTTTGGCATCCATCTTTATTGAGTTCCGCATAAACTTTCACTTGAACAGACAATTATGTTTCATGTTGAACTATGGAAATGTTTCAATTTACTTAAACTTTATCAAATAGCTGATGGATATTTTCACTTTCTATCAATTACTAAATAGCAGGTATCGAAGCTTCACTGTCGTCTTATAAGGGTTTTACTATTTTAAATTCTCTCTCTTTCCACAAACCAATCATAATGTTGCGTAAGTCTCTCATTTATTATTATTTCACATTGTTATTCACGGTTTATATCAATTTGTCACTAGCTGCTGCTACTATTGCCGTTGTGGTTGAATAAATTGAGTATTGTTTCAACTCGCTTGTTAAAGACAGTGAGAAAGAAGAAAAATTGTCTTTAATCTTATTACATGAGGTCATCATCGCCTTCTCAACTACACCATGCAATGCTAAACTATTGTTCTGTCGCTCGTAATTAGGAAATTTCAAATTTCTAAATCAAATGTCCGTAAAACACATACATTTACAGGTCAAAATGTTTGAGCGAGAGAAAGAGAAAAGATTTCGACGACTCGTCGTCACATTCAATTGAATATCTCTATCATCTTCTCTACTTCGAAAAGTAGATCAACGATGCGCGAGAGGAAAATTATCACACAAAAATGCCACATTTTTAGAGTTTGTGAATTAAAAGAATTGCGGTAAATTGTTAAAGCAAATGGTGCAAGACATTAAAAAGAAATCTCCTTTTATATATCTGTGAGTTGGTCACAGCGACAAGTAAAACATCTAATGAGTACAGAAAGTTTTTTCTTAAAAGCTTTTTATACTTACATGAATTCAATGAATTGTCAAAACGAATATAAGTATATGTCCGAAAATATAAAATGAAATCAATTGTGACCACACGTTTTCTGGTCAATTTAGCATTATTGATTTACATTCACATTCAATCGATTGAGAGACAAAGCTTTTTGTCATATTAAATTCAAATTTAAATGTTTACAAAAATGTTTAACCTTGAACTTTTATTTTCTTTCTCTCTCGCTCTTTTATTTTGGCACGTTTATGTCTGTCTCACTCATAGGAATTCGTTTGTTTCGGCTTTATATTGAGCGACTGACATTTCCTTTATGGAAATAAAATAAGAGTCTTTTCTTCAAAGTTAATGATGCGGTCTATGCGACAAACAGTGAAATTAATTAAAAGTGTTAGAGACTCGGAAATTGTTGAATTTATTGGCAAACGAAATGATAGAGGTCATACTTTGCATATGTTGTCATGAAATATAACTCTAGTTATACACAAAAGAGAATTGAAAAGACGCTTTGGCAATTTATAAATTCAAAACTTATTCAAATTTATTTTCCTCATTCAATATACAATTTCTTTCTTTCTTTTTTTCTAATCAAATGAGTGCTGCTGCTGCATGTGTGTAGGTTAGACGCTAGAGCAAAAGAAAATCCTTCGACTTTTGGCATTAATAAATGATTGTTTTGTTGACCTATCTTTTCATGATGTAGCCGCGGTAAAGTTTTCTAATAAAATCGCTTCTAGCTCGAGGTAAAAATGAATTTGCAGCCTTATCGTGTGTATAGCACACGATGGAATAAATAAAAATGAATAAATTATATAGAAAAGAAGAAAATGGGTGACATTTAAGAAACAGCTGTAAATGGTAATGCAATTGTCCAATAGTTTAACTGTGCATTTGCTAAAAAAGAAGTGTTTTGAGCACAAGCAAGCAGCAGCGTGAAATTAAAATTGCCTCACTTAATGTATATCATTAAATAGAGATTGTTTATTGAATTAGAAATGATGAATGATTTGTGTGCTTCGACAATTATCGCACGAGACACACATTTAGTCATTATTGAAAAGGTCGAGAGCACGAGATCATTTAGCTTCAAGCACCACACACACACCTCTATGATAAATCGATTTAAATCCTTTTTGATAAATTACAGAAAAACACGCCAACAAACAAGAGCATAAGAGCATATTTGCACTCAATATTTTCTTCGACTTAAATTAATAAATAAGATTTAATAACTGGGTTAATAATAAGATGGTGTTTAGCAATAATGCAGCAGTAAAAACTTTTTATTATTATCGTGATGAGCATTAAATAGAGTAATTATTATCACTAAATGCACCTCAACCATCTGCATAGTACACATATATGGCGTGCCATAAGTGTGTTACGACCAGCAAGAGTAGCTTCAAGACATTTTCACATAAAAATATTCATGCTGTGGTAAAGTTTGAAATCAATTGTAAAAAAGTAGTCAAATATTGCTCGCAGCGTGCACAACTTTTTTATATTATCGCTCTTATCTTATATACTCTTTCTCTCTCTTGTTCAATAACACGGGGTAATTTCTTATCTCGAAAACAATACATAACGTTATTTAATACATCATATGATCAAAAACAGCTAAACAACTAGATATAAAATTATTTTTCAATGAATTGTATAATGATTTATAATGTCGTTTATTATCTTCACGTATCAGAAATTAAAGTTTAATGTTATTATATAGGATGCGTTAAACTTTTGTAATAGGTATGAATTTGCGAAATTAATTGCTTTATAAATGTATTTTGAGCTTTTATGGAGAAAATTTATTATTTTTAGTTGAGCATTCGGTTTTTCAACTCTACGGTTTTTAATTTTTAGTGCTTAGTGCTCAGCATTCATTGTTTTAGTGTTCAGCACTAAATGTTTCAATATTTTGTGCTCAGCACTATTTATTTTTTGTGTCCAGTGTTCAGCACTTTATGTTTTTGAACTTTCTAGTACTCAATTCTTGATTTCTATAAAATTACAAGCAGAAGAAAAAACATTGAATTATTTATCTTCATATCACGCATACCTTTATTATTATTACACATTCAAAACAAATTAGTCTATCTAGCGAGTTATTTTCTGATAACAATTCTCTTATGATGTCAACATTTGATAAAGTCACTCCACTCTTTGCTCTCATTTTTTTTTCATTTAAAGCATACAAAAATCGCGTGTTAGTCTGAAAGGAATTTCCAAACAATTTTGTTGACTCGCGAGAGATATTTGAATTGAAAAAAAAATGTTATTTTATCTTTATGATCCATTTTCAGTCAGTGTGTGTCATTAGTTGCTGACTAAACCATAAATAAATGTTCTATAAATTGAAATATCACAAAATGATAAATAATTGACGCCGAGGATATAAATGAAATACAATAAAATTAAATTGTCACTTAATTACCGATTGTGCTGCTTCTCATTATCGAATAATTAATTAGTATTGTCATTATCTAGATAAATTAATGATATAATTTTTCTTCATTTTCCATTGAGAAGAGTTTCTCGTGCAAATATTTTGACGACAATAACAAAAGGAAATGATACATGAGAGAAAATTGTCACTTAATGTTACTCGTGTGAAGCAGATGATGAAAAGAAATCTTATGCAGATGCATCATGATGAGATAAGTCCCTTATGCATGTCGCTTTTATTTGAAAATGATATGTGGCGTATTTTTTTTTGTTACACAACTGCTTTTATTGTTACATATTTTTCTCTCACATACAAATATAGTCATTAGGAAATTAAGTGTTTAACTTACGCTTCACAATA
Source organism: Polypedilum pembai (assembly GCA_014622435.1). Taxonomy (NCBI): domain Eukaryota; kingdom Metazoa; phylum Arthropoda; class Insecta; order Diptera; family Chironomidae; genus Polypedilum; species Polypedilum pembai. The sequence goes on along the minus strand of JACWBX010002716.1, from coordinate 1,519 downwards.
TGGATTTTTGTTAAAGCCCTTGTATGTTTTCATGTTGAGAGCCATGTTGCATTCTGTACACTTAAAACACGTTTTATGCCAAATCTATGAAAAGAAAAAAAGAAAATATTGTAAAGAACGATTGTATAGAGACATTATTTCAACAAAAGAAGTTAAAAACAATTCTGTCTACCGTAGCAACACTAAATAAGTATACACAGTTTAATTATGCAGATATTTCTCAATTTAACAGCAATTTTCATTGCATTACAAAATCTTTCGCTTTATTGCTGCTGCTGCTGCTGCCTTCGTATGAAGTTAAAAGGAATCTTATTATCGAATCAATCATGCGTGTACGTTCATAATGATTTTAAATAATTTATCGACACCGTTACACATTTCATTCTCGACATCTCGTCCAACTGTTGAATTTCTTGTTCATTTTGATTGCATATCGTATTAATCCGAGTTTAAATAAGTATAACAAAATATTATATAAATAAAATCAATGAACAATTCCTTTGACGTATTTTTTTGATTATAAATGGCACTTTTGTGATCTATAAATTGTGTAGCCGGTAAGCTATTGTTTATTCGACATATATGTCATAATACTCATTTGCATGTGAATTCGGAAAAAAATCACTTTATGATAATCAACTAAGGGTGCCTTCACTTTTGGCCTGTTGTGTCACTTTCACCTCAAAATCAAACATAATCGTGTATCATAAATCAAGAGAGAAGAAAAAATATCAACGTTTATTTGGCTTCAAGTATTATATTTCATGTTGATGCTTATGTCAGGTAATTATTTTTACATTAAGGCCACGATTATTCTATTATTAATAACGTTCTTTATTAAATATGTAGTCTATTCATAAACAAATCCACGATGAACTAAAGAATGATGCGAAAGAAATTTTTACCAATTTATAACAGTCTAGTAAAATTTAAATATAATTAAAATTTAATTAAACTCAACTTCATGTTATTTACATTTGTGTTAAATCAGCAGAAATAATTCTGATAAATCAGCTTCCTCGGAAATTTATAAATGGAATAGCATCACAACAGTAATTAGACTTAAAAACTCAAAATTTTTGATCGAATGAATATAATGTGTAGCCGGTTTAGTAAGTTTTTTGCTTTATCAGAATTCGATAGAGTTATTGATTAGCAATTAAGTTTTTTTTTTTTTTTCGCATTTATAAAATGATGTGTTTATTGATTCAATAATATTTTTGTTACAGGATTTATAATTGTGTACTGGTGTAATCACCATCTCAACAGTAAAATGAAATTTGAACAGCTAGATATATTTAGATTATTTTAAACTTTTACACGTTAATTTATGAAGTTGTGTCATAGTATTTTTCGTCAAATCTTTCCGTTAGTCCTTGAATATAATCAGCTATGTATTTAGTTTGACTCGTCTCGTGAATCTCTTTGGTGGAAGTGAACCAGCACTTATTTAAAATCATTTTTATTGTTTTGTTTTGGATGATTTGAAGTTTTTTTAGGTGCGTGATTGCTATTCCTT
>JACWBX010002715.1:16626-33480 GCA_014622435.1 Polypedilum pembai | reverse complement strand
GCTACTTCTATCTATGAAAAGGAAATTATATTAAGCATTTACCTGGAATATTTGCAGTACCAAATGATGTTTTTAGTTGCGGAAAACCTGCAAAAAAGAAAGAAAATTTCATAAATAACATAAACTGCAATTGACATAAACACAGAGAAGAATTTTATTATTTCTTTCAGCACAGAGTGTCAATTTGACAAGCAATTCACCCTCAAAATTGATCTTTATCACTTTATTGCTTATTTACTTCTTCTTCTTCTATTTCTTTATTCGAAACATCTGTCAGATACTTAAATACAAAACTTGCAAGTCAACAACTGTATATATCACCTTAATTGCTTACGAAGTGTCAAATTTTCATGGTATTAAGGCATTGACAGAAGTAGCAGTTTAGAATTGTATGGTTAAAAAAGAGAATCAATGTGGGTGTATTTGATAAGTGCTTCCTGATAATATAAATAATAATAGAAAAAAAGAAAGGGTTTTTTCTCTATTCTATAAAGGATAATCCTCAAAAAGGCGAAAATTCTTGTTATTCTTTAGGTTGAAGGTAAAGAAAAGTTGAAAGGATGCTCAAATAACAATAAATGATGATTATTACGGATCATTTTAACAGCATCATTTCAAATTTATGTGTTGGCAAAATAAAGTCCCAACCTACTTCTTGCTTTTATTTAATGTTTAAGCATAAAAGGGTTTAAAAACGTAAAAAAAAGCCACAATGAAATTACAAATTGCTACCTTGAATAATGCTCCCATATGACATATTAAGTTTAAAATTAACATGAATGTTTTTGTTGACTAACCTAGTTTACTCTTTTTAAGCGATTCTAAAACACTGTTGAAATACTTCGTTAAAGCTTAAACATTTAAATTTAAATAAATAATTAAAAATTAAGTGTTGAATTATAGAGGGCGCTAAAATCGAATTTTGTTGACATTTTTATTTTTGTTAATTTTCTTTACCTTTCTATGTTTATAAGTATTTTAATCGTTAATTAAGATACTTTTCTTTATATATATCTCAACTATGATTAGTATAAATGGCTTTAAACTTGATATTTTACAAGAAAATTTTTTGTTTACATTTAACAAAACAACTGTTGCGTTGTTTACTAAGACAGAAAAAATTCAACAAAAATTAAATTTCTATAAAAATATAGATTTTTATAACGATCATTTCATATTCAAATGTTTAGATTTTGCATTTTTTTCGACATTTTTCTTTTCTTTTCCAAGTGTCAAGAGCTAAGACTTATTTCTTTTTAAGACATTCAATTTTGTGAGATTTATTTAATGAACTTTAATTTGATTTATTTAAGACATTAAAAATGAAGTCGTGCCTTTTATTTGAACAATTTTTTTGAAAAAAGCACGAAAATCGGCACTGAAAACTACAAATTTCTGATAAATTTCATTAGAAAATTTTAATTTCTGGCTAATTGCTAGCTTTATTGTACAAAACTGTAGCTCAGTCTGAAACTCTATAAAAATTACAATCATTCAATACCAAAAGTATAAAGATTGAATTTTTAGTTGTCGAGGAAAATCAATTTTAGAAATGAAAAATTGTCAACGTTCATAAAAATTCAAAATATTCTGAGCAATTCTCAAATTGAGTTGACTTTTCAGTTATAGAGGGCGCTAAAATCGTTTTATTTTTGTTTTAAAAAGTTGTAAATTTTAAGATTTATCTTCGTTTTCTCATGTTTATTAGCATTGTATTCATTAAATTGAAGCTTATTCCTAATATTACTATCAAGTCTGACAAAGATAATTAGCTTTAAATTACATTTTTCAGTCAAAAACTTTTGTACAAAAATTACAACAAAAACAAAGTTTGAGAATTGTTTTTCTGCAAATTAGTAAGTTATTAGCTTTATTTATTATAACTTTAGCATTAAAAATGTCTTTTAAGAGTTTTAGCTTATATTTGAAGAGAACTTTCAACAAAAAACAAAATTTCAGAATTGCTCTTAAGAAATTAATTTCAGGCGAGAACACTCGAAAAAAGATCACAAAAGATCACTCATTTTTGTTTTTGATAAAATAGACATATTTCTTTCAATAAAATGATTTAAAATGCTCAAGAAAGTCTTATGCTATCATATTTTATCATTATATAGCAGCATATTGCAGTTTAAATGCTCATTTAAGCAGAAAATTAAAAATTTTCTTTTTGTTTACATTTTTCAAAAGTTTTGAAAGGAAAATTCAAATTTCATTTTTACTTGATTTCTCAATGAATAAAACGGTTTTATCAATAAAAAGAGCATAAACTAAATGTTCAAAGCTATTTTGTAGTTAAATTCTGTGACAAAATGTACAAGTGTCCTCGCCTGGAATTAATTTAAAACTTTTTCTTTCACATAAATGAGATTAACAAACTAATCATCAACACATCACACACACGCCTTTACTCAATAATTTTTCAATTAATGCTAACTCAGAATAGTAATTTATCATCGCTTTTATATTAGAAGAATAACTCATGAATGGCATGAAGAATTATTATATCCAATAATTTGACTCTTTTTTACTTTCATTGCATTGTTAAAGGCCGTCTCTTTCATTCTTTCTCATCGTAATCGTCATTCATGAATATATAAAAAATATAGAAAGTACACGACCACGGATTGGAGTACTTAAGCGCATTTTTGTCGCCCAATGATCAGTGTTTATTAACAGATTCGTTTTTAATCAGAAGCTTCATTTACAATAAATTCAATAAAACTAATGGCAAAAACTGTTGAGTTCTTTGAAGCAATTCAGATTTTCAAATTCATATTAAGGAAGTCCTTATTTACAAATCGCAAATTTACCGACTTTAAAACATCGTAGTTTTGTTTTTCTTATCAATATTGAAAGTCTATTTAAGAAAATGAGTCGAATGAATTAATGTATTAAATTATCTTATCAATAACGGAAATAACGGTCAATTCAAATTCAAAAAAAGATGCGAAAAACGTGACGACGAAAAAATCTTAGTAACCAAAGCAAAAAATTTTTTGTTTACAATTTTCAATATAGAAATTTTAAATCATAATTTCTCGAATAATTCAATTAATGACAGGTTTTTAACTATATTTTGTCACAATAACTCGATAGCATAAATCAAACACAAAAAATCGGAAGCTCTTGCATTAGCTATTGTTATTTTTAGAGATCTCGAAGCAGCCAGCCAAAGTGAACTTATAAGCTGCATTTTTGTATAGAAAAATGCGCAAAAAAGATCCGACTAATTTCAAGTTTGGATATGAATGAATTATTGTTATTATTGTTCAAAAGTAATTGTTATGATCAAGAAAAAAAAGCATGATATACTAATAAGTGTTCACACATGACACTTTGATATTTATGGAAAATTAAAGCTTTTTCCCAAAAATATTATTTCTTGTTCACTTAACGCAAACCGTAAAGATTTTTATCTATCAAACTATTTGTCTATGAGCTCATATTGGTGTGAATAATTTGTGAGTTCAAATTACATCATCAAATTAACTTAATTAATCGGATCACATGTGATGTTAATGATGGTTTTGAGTCAATTATTGCCAAGCTTAATATGTCAAGGTGAAATAAGCAACGAAAAGTAAAAATTTTTTTGGTTATTGATGAAAGTCGTTGATGGAAGTAGTCAATTATGACGTCACTTTCTATTGGCTACTGTAAGTGATTGTTAAATACTTTCATTTATTTTTCTCTAGAGAGTGTAGATTGACCGTTATTTTTAAAATTTGAATTTCGCGCGCTTTTGTCAAGGGGAAAATAACTTTGACGAAAAATAAAAATAGCAAATTTTTTTAACAAATTTTTCCTTTTTGACTCTAATTTTGTATTCAGAAAAATTCTTTAGTGTTAAATTAAAGTAATTCTAGTAATATAAGAGCTGAAAAAGCTTTTTTAAATTCAATTAACGAAAAATGACAAAAGGAAAAAATTGTTCAGATTTTCTCTACAATCCCAGTATGTTGGCTCTTTTCTTGTATTCAAAACAATGCTTTAATGACATTTTAGAGTAATAAAAAAAGTATAAGAGTTGAAAAACTTTCTTAAGTTCAATTTTGTGAAAATTTGTTAAAACAGAAACTTTGTTTACAAAAATTTGACGAAAATTGAACGAAATTTTAAAATCTTTCGTCAAGTTAAAAACCGTTACAAAATTTAAAGTTAAAAATTTTATAAAAATGATAAATTTATTTAATTTCACTTTTTAAATTTAACTATAATTCATCAATAATGATTCAAGACGATGAAAGGAATCTAATTTAACATTTAAAACAGTAGAATTCTTTAAAAACCAAAAAATTCTAATTTTAGCGCGTTTTTCTCTAATTAAAATTTAAATATTTGAAATAAAACGCGTTATTTAATAAAATTCAAATTATAAACGTTAACACTTTGAATGTTTTTAAAAAACCCAAAATTATTAAGTTAGAATGGCAATTAGAAAGAAATGGTGTATGAATTCCATCATCTTTCAAATTTTGACATTGTCATGTCACATTAACGTTTCTCGTCATATTTCATTTTGACACATTGCGCCATAATGAGTGACTGACTAACTTACATATCTAATATTTGTGTGTATGTGTAGAAAGAGTGAATTGACCACATCCGGTACAACTCAACTCACTTTCAATCTAACTAATTATGATTTAGTAAAAGTTCGCTCTCTCTCTCTCTTTTCTAAGATATTCACACGAATATGATCCTTTTCGTGTTTCTTCTTTTTTTGTTGATATTTTGTCAATTGAATTATTGAATGAATAAGAAATTGAACACCACCCAATAAAAAAAAGGCACATCATATACGGGCAATCAAATTTCTTTCTTTCTTTCTCTTTGAAGCCAGTTGTGTGTATATAAAAATCAAAAGAAAATGAAATTTTATTGTGTTAAATTTTACCTTGGTAATTTCAATTGACTGTTAAAGAATTCTTAAAAAGTTTACTATGATTTTTTGAAATTATTCAAATTTCGTTGATGAAAAATTTAAAACTTTCTTTTTTAGTTAATTTTTTAATGATCTTAAAACATATGTAAAATGTTTAATATTAAATTAAACTAGCGATAATTTCGGCTTCTAATTTTAATTATTTTAAAATTTTGCATCAAAGATTTTCGAAAATTTCAAAAAAATTCAAAAATTTCTTCGAATTTAAATTTGAATTTAAATTTTTAACGGTCAAAATCATTCAAATTTTGAAAAATTTGTTAATAAAAAATTTAAAATTTTTCTTTTAATTAATTATTAATGATCTTCAATACGAAAAACTTTTATTATTAAATTGAACTAATGACCATTTCAGCTTAAAACTTGAAATATTTTGAAATTTTTTGCAACAAAGATTTTCGAAAATGAATTTTGAAATTTTCGAAAACGAATTAAATTTGAATTTAAAATTTTTAACGGTCAAAATCATGAATGTGTGAAACTATCAAGAATATTTTGTTAACAAAACGAAAACCACAATCAAGAATTAAATTGTTCAGTTCCATTGTGATTGTGAATTTTGCGTATAAACATGAAGAAATTTTCAACTCTAAAACTTGTCTACCTGGAAACTGCTCTCACCAGTGTGTGCAGAATAAAAAAAATTTCTTATTTTTCTTCTCGGTATATCTTAAGAATGTTGTTGACATATCCTTATACACATGGGACGTGTTTCAGCAGTTGTTGGCAGCTCATTTTTTTTCTTATAACATTTTCCATTGCTTGCCCTCTTTTACAAGATGTTTACATTATGTTTAACAAGATATTTCAAAAACACTAACACTTAAGTGAACATTCACAACTTTTCTTCTCTTTTTTTTTCTATTGTTGTAATCTCTTTTTAGTGTGAATGAGAAAGAAAAACTTTTTTTTTGCTTTTGCTGTTATTAGGATTAACATTGAGAATAATAAAATAATGATGGGATTAAAAAGACAAAATTTCCATAATCCACTTATATGCCGTCGGAAGTGTGAGGCAAAATTTTCTAAGAATTGCTCAACAAAACCAAAATAAACCGCCTACAGATGTTTCATCAAATTTTACTTCTTTTAAATGAAATCGAAAATTTCTCATTGAATCATCAATTTTTTTCCTTCATGTCATTTGATATTTTTCTATTGTGCAAAAAACAATTTTTTTCTTCCTTTAACTACTCAACATTTGAGTAGCATATGAGTAGCTTTGTATTTTAACCCTTTTTTAATTTTGTATATGTGTTGACAAAATTTTTTTAAACTTTTATGACGTCATGAGTTAATGATGATTTTTTTTTTATTTACTTGTGTGAGTATAAATTTTTATTTTTAAAAAAAACTTTTCTATTTGGTAACAATTTAATCTTAGTTCAGCTATATTTGAGTTCTTGAAAAAGCAAATGAAGCTGTTTATAATTTTTAATCCTTTAATTATGAGGATTGCTAAATTTCGGTTAAATTTTTTAAAATTTAAATTACATTTTCAGTTATTTCCCCTAAGAAACTACAAAATTTTTTGAATTGTATGTGACCGTTAAATTAAAGGATAACATTAAAAAAAATGTCACATATTTTGACAGAATCTGTTCCGTCACAAAAAAAATCTGTTAACTACTAACGGATGCAACAGATTTGGTCTGTCAACAGATTTCCAACCCTTGTTGTAAAAATGAAAAATTAGAGCAAAACTTTATCTAAAATTCTCCAGATGGCGCTTCTATCAAAATTCAAAATTAAAGTGATCGTTAAATTCAACTTAAAACAGATGCAATTGAAAGTGAACGAGAAAGAAAATTTGTCAATTTTAAAATGTCAATAATATTTTAGATTTCATTAAAAGAATAAATTTTGTTTAAAAAAGTTCACTAAAAACAGTAAAAAGAGAGCAGCTGAGAAACAGCTGTTTTGCTGTTTTCCAAATCTGGCCAAAAAATCAGCTATTTTACTATTACTTTTGACAGTTTCTACTCTAATCACTTATAAAAATAACTTATTGGCATCATATTTTGAAGCTTATAAAATTTTAGTTTTAAAACTCATAACATAGTGGTGTAGGAACAAGTGTTTGTCTGCATATTTATAAATTTTTCCATCTTGAAATGTTTTTCTTTCATAAAAGAAAATTTTTTCTGCTTTTACACCTTTTTAGAATGAAAATTTTTCCTTTTGTGTTGAGTTTTTTTCATTTAGTAAAATTTCACTCATGTGAAAAAAATTTTCCTCTATGCTAATTATCAAGAGAATAATGCGCTCTCGCGCATAATGATATAAAAAATCAATAAAATAAGAAAAATGTCATCAAGTAATTTTTCAATTAACTTTTGCGGATAGTCAAAAATAATAAAAATCGGATTTTCGGCTTTCCTCAAAAATTTGTAACTCACTGCGAGCTCTGTGAATTGTGAAAATGAAATAAATAAATAAATTTCACAATTTCTGTCATTTGAGAATTTTTATTGCTTTTACTATGCACAGCAAACATAAGTTTGAGGGTTTTTTTTTTGAAATTTAATTTATTTATCATTGTCATCCCTGTGTGCGAGGGATAAAAAGAGAATTGGAATGTAAGGAGCTAATGAATAGAATTAATTTCTCTATTTATGTCATAAGATTTGTGAGAAAAAGCAAGTAATTTGATATTTATTAATACCGCGTGACCATACACCGTAGAATCATTAATTAATTGGCATATCAAATTACAATGTCTTGCATGCCCGCATATGAATGATGAAACTTTTTTTTTTTCGCAAAAAGAATTTTAGAAGAAAATTTATCAAGAAATAATAGAAAAGTTTTATGCAATAAATTTCATGACTTACTTAGAATTATAAGTTAAAAATTTTAAATCAGAGTCTGAAATCCTTTTAAAGTTTAATGGCAAGCTGCAATTAACTTAAATGACTAATCAATTGATTTTTTGTTGAAATTTTTTAACGCTACTAGTAAATTATAGAAATATCAATAAACAAACATGTAAGCTAAGATAGTGCTAAAAAAAATTGAATATTCAATTCAAGAAATAATAGAATATTTCAATACGTGATTTGGCCGTTAAAATTCAAATTTCTAGGGGAATGTCAACTAAAGATATTTTAAAATTCCCCTAAAACTGTCTTTTTTATTAAATTACTGAATATTCTTATTAACTGTGCTTTAAATTATAGTTTATGACTCAATGTTTCTTTACAATTAGATAAGAAATGAAAATAATTAGAAATTCATTAAGTTTTAAAAGAAAATTTTCTAACGGCTTCGAAAAATTTGAATAAAATTTGATCCAAAATCTGCATGAAATATTCTATTATTTCTTGATTCAATTTAGTGTGAAAATTGAACGATTTAAATTATTATTTTAGTGTGAAAGAGTGTCCAAGTGTTAAATGAATTTAGTTTTAGGTGATAAAATTTAAAAATCTGATCGTGATTTTTAAATTTCATTAAGATAAAAAATTTCATTCGTTGTTAAAGTATTTTTTAAAATTCATAATAAGAGCCAAGATGTTGGTTGAAATTGTAAAAAGAAAATCTTTTTTCTTTCTGTTTTTTTTTTTTTTCTTCATTTTCCAAGGCTACAATTTTTTTGATTTACTAAAATTAGTTGAAGTTTAATTGATTTCAAAACGCTTTTGTTTCAAATTTCTATGCAGAAAACAAAATATTTCATGACTCACTTAGATTTGTAAAATATTTATTTTACTTTTATGTTATTTTTCTGCCAGTTAAGGCGTAATAAAAATCAATTTGAAATTTAAATTTCGCCCTTAAAATTTAGAAAAAAAAAGGAAAAATAATTCTTACAAAAATTTTAATAAAATTTCGTTATTCTTTCATTATTTTTGTCAATGTTTGTAAACAAAGTTTTTATACTAAGAAAAATTTTTTAAATTTTGAATTTAAGCAAGTTTTTCACTTCTTTATTAAAAAGTTATTAAAAAATTTTCCCAATGCATAATTAAAGCCAAGATGTTAAAACTGTAAAGAAATACTGAAAATCTTTTACATTTCGTTATTTTTTACGTTTTTCGTTAAATTATTTTCCCCTTGATTTTTTTTTTCGAAAATAAAATTTTTGAATTTCAAAAAATTCGTTAAAATTGATAAATTTTTATTTCAAAAATTTTCAGTTTCGAAATTTCTTCGAAAATTTTCCAATCAAATATCAATAAAAGCTTTGAATTTATTTTACTTTCACAGCAAGTATAAAATATCCTATTATTTCTTGAAAAATAAGCCAACAAACAGCTGAGTAAAGGCTTCATCACTTTTATCCGACACAACTCATTCATTATGTGAGTTTTTTTTTGTATTTAAAGTAGAAACAAGAATATTAATGATAAGCAAATACACAACAAAGAGAGAGAGATGCAAAGAGAGTGGAGCATAGTAACCTAGTGATGATGATGAAAAGGAAAAGTGTGAAAAAATGAAAAGAGGAAAAAAATTAGTTCTTGACATTTTGAGTGTCATCTTCAACAATCATTGTGGAAAATTGTCTCCATCGACATTCTATCAGCAACGGCCTATGCTCAGAGCAAACTTTCAAGTATGTGCGATAGAGAAGGAAATATTCAGCAAAAATTTATTTTGTTTCATTCATCTAATTAGTCGCGACGTTTTCATAGCACGCAAAGAATCAAACAATAATGTGCCCTTTTGAATATATGCACGAACACCATTAAATGCCTCCTTGCTAATTGAATGCAATGGCAATAACAAAAGAACAAAAGAATTTTTTTTTCTCTCGCGTAATGTTTGCTTATAGCTAATGAATTTATGTTGAATGAAAGGTCAGGGTTGAGTTTTTTAACGGTTTTTTAAAAGTGACAAAAATTTTTCAATGTTTACTTTGATTTCGCTATCAAAAGTTGGCAATTGCAGTTTTTTGTCAAAAAGACAAAATTTTATCAAGAATTATTTAAATTTCAAAGATTACTTTGATTTCACTATCAAAAGTTTTCAATTTCACTTTATTTTTATTTTTTACTCACCAGCAGCTTGTGGATGAAGACCAGCTAATGGACCACCAGCTCCTGCTGATGTCATATTATGAGGCAAAAAAGCTGCAGCAACATTAAAAGCAGCAGCATGAGCATTAAAATATGCCATTCGTGATGCTGCCATTTGCATTTGATGATGATCAACTGGATTTGTTTGAGAATAAATTGATGGTGTAACGGCTGATACTGCACCACTTGCACTACTAGTTGAACTTGGTGTATTTGAATTATTTGAACCTCCATTTGATGATTGACGAGTTGAATCACTATGACCGAGACCAAGAAGCTCTTGAATTGCAAATGGTGATCTTTGTGGCATTGTTTGATGTGCTGATGGATAATTATGACGATTTAATGTTGCACTTAATGTCTCTGATCGAATTGCAGATGATGAAATTAAAGAATCAAGATTCATAGTCACATTTATTTTTTTTCTACACAATTTTTTATTTATTTTTCACCGGCGGCAATTAAAAATCTTTTTGCAATTAGTCTTTTACTTAGTTTAGTATATAGAAGATGAATTTTTATTAATCATAGTAGGTTTTTAATTTCTTTTTAGTACATTTTAAAATTCTTTTTAGAACAATTTAAAATATTTTTTAGAACATTTTTTAGTACATTTAAATATTTTTTTTCAGTTATTTTTTAAATATTTTTATTTCTTCACTTGAAATATTTCACAAGAAAAAAATTTCTTTTTATCACTTTTGCATCTGTTCTGTTGCAATGCAATATCACGATTAAATGTTAATGTTAAAATTATGTTGTTTACGTTCCAAACTACGATGTGATGTTTGCGTATGATGCCGATAGAATGAAAATGACGGGCTTTTGCTTCTCTCAACCACATGCACACAAATTTCACTTCTCCATGTGTAAATGTTGAAATTTCACAATCATTAATCATTAATGTTTTTTTCTCTCTCTCTCCTTTGCCTATTACTTGAGGAGATTAGTAGCGATAATTTTTCATCACACTAACAAGCTTCGAGAACAAGAATAAGAATTTTTTATTTTCCCTTCACAAAATATAAACGAGCGAGCGAAAGCGTGAACGAACCGTTTTGAGGGACGTCAGAATGATTAGTGAACTACAAGTGAGATACATTTGAAGAAAATACACAGAGTACGCTCAATGATGATAATGATGATTCTTTGCTCTCTTTTTTTCTTTCTATTTCACACATACATTGATATTGCCACGCCTTATGTTGCTTGTGATTGGTTGAAATGTAAAATGGTGGGATAATTGAATAAAATATTTTGATAAATTCATGTTGAGAGAATAAAAATTTGAGAGAATTTCTCTCTCTTGCTTTTATTTTAGTTGAAAATTCATGGATAAGAAAATTCAATACTTCTCAGTTGTTATTCTGCCATCGAACTTGAATTTTCGTTTTTGTTTTTTAGACTAAATCGGGGTAATTTCTCTCACTCACTTGGCTCCAAAATAACTATCAATTCCGAGAGAAGAAATAATCAAGTGTTGGGAGAAAATTTTCCAACATCATTGTTATACACTTTATTATCATTATTTTATTTTTATGGTTGAATCCAATCGTTCATCATGTCGTTGAACATGTTAATTAAATTCTGTGCTAGATGGCTTGATTTTAAATAGTACGCGATGGAATGGAAAATTAATTAGTTTTGTTGCGTGCTCTTTACACACATATATTTGATTCTTGATGATGGTTTCGACGCCAATTGATTGATTGATTGTTGCTACAAATTAAAATTAATGATTTTTGTTTGTTCTTTTACGAAATTCATGTCAAAAATTGATTTTTAAATTTATCACTTAAAATTAACTTCATTCACTTAATATTCTTAATAATAAACTTCATAAAACACTTAGACACTTAATAATAACAAAATAATTAGTTAATTTATTGATTTTTGCTACTTTTAATTAATATTTTTATTCACAAGAATTATTTTGAATTTACATTTTTGTTTTGAAATTTTGAACTTCTTTTTGAACTTTTTGATCTTTTTTTAAATTTACTTTTACCGTTAAAAATTCATTCTGAAAATAAAAAAAAAAGTTTTACCTCAATTTGCATTAAATCCTTGCACTCAATGGTTCCAATTTGTGTGCTGAAAACAAAAGATGAAACTTTTTCCTTATTTTTACTCATTCCATTTGTACACACAGATTTATTAGCAAAATTTCTCTTCTCTCATTTCGTCTGTCTCGAAGATTCTTCATTATGCCACTTTTTGTTTAAAAATAAAATGAAGAGAACAATGACTTAAGACTCGAGAACTTCATCTACAATCATCTTTAATAGAGATTGTATGTGCTTCATATTTGAAAAGATAATGAAACTGATAATTATCATGGAGATGAAAATTTTATTTCAAGTGATGAATTTTCAGCTCAAAATACTGTTGGTAATTATTATATATTTATTCTTTTATTAATCACCATGACTTTTTATTGAATTTAATCAAACAAAGGCGAAATAGAGTAAGAAAGTCTAATTTTAGATAAACATTTAATTTTTATAAATTTGGAACAGAAAATGATTTTAAACAGTAATTTACTTAAGTATTCTTTTTTATCCACTCTTGTGTTGCTCAATTGTCTTGATTTATATGATTTTTATTAAAGTTTTGAAAGATTTTCACCTTAAAAACAATCCGATCTAATTTTGAATCAAAAATTTACTAAATCTGGTACAGAAAACAATTTCTCTCAATAATTATACTCCTTTTACTGTTTCTGAATTTAAATAAGTCAAATAAGAGCTTGTTCTGAATGATTTTGTTAACTTTTAAAAGATTTTCTTAGAATTTTAAATTTGATTTCTTTTGTACTAAATAAAGACTAAATATGAGCAAATCTAAAGCAGAAGATGATTTTTCTTACAGTAATTCACTTAATTACACTTCTTTTTTGTTTCTGCACAGCTTATCTAACTAGATTTAAATGAGTTTTTTTAAAGTTTACGAAAATTGTCTTAATTTCAATTTGAAAACAATTAAATTTACTTTGTACTAAAAAAAGTACTAAAATATTTAGCACAAACAATAAATATTTTGAAATTTAAAAAATGCGTTATAAAAACTTTTAACTCGTTGATATGCTCTAATTTTGTGTTTTCACATTGAAACGAGGCAATTTCTCGGAATTTGTTAATTAAAACTTTTCGTCTCTTTTCAGTTTCAATCGAGACGAATGAAGTGAATGCAAAGAGTTGAAAGAAAGTTGGTTTGAGAGGAAATTTTTGCTTAATACTGGTTGTTGTGCATGAATATGTATGGAAAGTAGGGTGGCAAGTGAAAGCACACAAATTTTCTCATTTCGAAGTTTTATAGTTTTAATTATCTAGGCACTTTGGTAATGATTCAATTTTCGCTTGCTTGAGTTAGTTCAAAAATAGCTCACACATAATCGAGAGAGAAATTCGAAGAGACGAGAGAGAAAATTTTTCTATAGCTAGAGAGTGAGAAAAAGCACGACGAGATTGAGACTGAAACGGGAAATTAATTGGTGTTTATTTTAATTGAAAAATTGATTACCGGATTTCGGTTGATGTCGAATTAGGTTCTTCGGTATGAATGAATGAGAGGAAAAATAATTTATTCAATTAGCGAGTTGACTTCATTGATGATTAGTTAAAAAGAGTGTGAGATAAAAATAAAATTTTAATTTACATGAGACACAGACACACGTGCATATTTTAATTGATTTCCCATGAGAAAGAAAAATTCATTATTTTTTTACGAAGCTATTAAGATAATTGTCATAAGAGACAAACATTGAATTTTAAAAAATAAAGTGTTTTATGGACAAAAACGACTTTATCAGTATTTTATTGAAAAACTTAGTAAAGATAAAGTTCATACTAACGCATGGTAGTCATTTAAAATTTTGACCGTTAAATTTAAATTTCAAATTTGTTTACTTTCCCCTACTCGAATTTTGATCTTGAATTTTCGAATTTTTCGAAATTCGTTTTCGAAAATCAATTTTGAAATAAAATTTTAATTTTTAAACTGAAATGATGTGAAATAAAGTCTTTTATAGATAAAATAACAATCTCTTTAACATCAAGAAACATTCGTAATTAGTTTAATGATGATATTTTAGTTTTTCTTAACAAAATTTTTAAAGTTTGAATAATTTCTTTTCCACTTTCAAGCCAGTAAAATTGCATTAACTGTTTACAACTTATTCAGAGTTTTGAAATTAGTTAAATTCTGGTACTAAAACCTCTAATTTGGATTGGTAGAGTCACTTTAAATTTTAACCGTTAGAAATTTTATTTCAAATGTTTGCTTTCCCCTTATCGAAATTTCTTTTGATCTTCGAATTCTTTTGAATTTTCGAAAGTAATTTTTGAAATAAAAATAAAATAATTCAAGTTTTAAACTGAAATAGTGTGAAATAAAGTCAATTTTAGATTATTAATAATAACTTGGACATTAAGAAACATTAATAATAAGCTAAATGATGCTATTTAAAGATTTTTGTTAACGAACTTTAGTAATTTCAATTTATTTCGAAAAATCGTAGTAAACTTTGTTTAGAAGCATGTTTTGACTTCTTGTCTTTTTGTAATGATATTTATTTGAGGAATTTGATGACAAAATTTGGACAATACCATGTGCCGACTATTAAGAATCTTATTTGTTGACTAAAGCTCTTTCTAGGTCGCTACAAACTTTTTCATTCAGAATTTCAAATAATTTCTTAAAATCAAAATTGCGCCTACTAAGACTTTTCAAAATTCTCTAACAATCGTATAAAACTACCAGAGTCTACTTTTCAACACTTTTTCTGACTGTTCAATTTATTTAAACAAAAAAAAATATTTCAACTCATTCAGATGGCTTTTAAAGGTGAAAAACATTCAACTTCATATTGGAGCAACAGTCAAAGAAAAAAGTGTGAATGAAAAAGAAAAAAAAAATACAAAACAACAGCAGAAGCAGCAACAGTGAGCTAAAAAGAAAGAAATAATATTTTGACGCTTCTTTTCAAAACTTTTTTTTATGTGCATGAAAACATGGACACGGGATGAAAAAGAATGAAAGGAGAAGAAAATTAAATTTCTTTGTATGTAGATTTGCATGTGGAACTGAAATGAGTTTTGTCTGTTTTTTGGACTTTTTCAATTAAAAACTACGTTTTTGAGTTGAATAGAATCAAGAGAATTTGATTAAAACACGAGAAAACATAAGAAAGGAAATAACAAGTAGATTTGGACATTTAGGTAAAAGAAATTTGTCATTTTTGTCTATGTTTGCTAAGTTTTAAAAGTTTTATGTGACATTTTTGTTGCGCAACAAAATTTTTAAAAAATTTCAAATTTGTTGAGCTCTTAATAGGTTAGAATAATTTTTTAGATATTTTTATTAGACATTATTCAGACACTTTTAGGTAATAAAAAGAAAAAGGAAATTGGTAAAATAAAAATTTTAATTTTTTGTCTATTTTTGCCATATTTCAACAAAATTCATTTTATTCACCATTTACCTTAATGTTCATCCCCATGACTTTAAATTTCCAAATCAATATACGATTTTCAAAATACGAATGTAATTATTGATTGAAAATTCTTAAGGAAATTCAAATGACCGTTAAAATTTTGAATTTAAATTTACGCCTTTATTTAAAATTGTTGAAATTTTTATTTGTTATCAATTAAAATGTTTAAATAATTTTTAAAACAGAAAAGTTTATTTAAAAGAATCAAAGACATTTTTAAATTCTAAATTATAAATAAATCAAATTTTAAATTTTCAAAAATTTAACGAAATTTATTTTCCGTTAAATTCTAAACAAATTTAATTAAATCATTTGTTAGGAAAAATTGAATTTTGTCTGCAAACAATGAGCTCAATTCAACATATACATCAGTAAAATG
The DNA here is from genome assembly GCA_014622435.1 of Polypedilum pembai. Classification (NCBI taxonomy): domain Eukaryota; kingdom Metazoa; phylum Arthropoda; class Insecta; order Diptera; family Chironomidae; genus Polypedilum; species Polypedilum pembai. The sequence continues at coordinate 17,638 of JACWBX010002715.1, read as the reverse complement.
ACATTTAAGTGAAAGTTATGTACACAATTTAACAATTAAATTGAATTATCTTCATTTTGCCTATTGGCAACTACACACAGATAGTTTCAATTTATCATAATTGCTCACTACAGAGAGAAGATGAAAATAATAAAATTTGTATATCTCACATGCCCGTATCATGCCATTATTGTATAATGTCATCAAATTTTACGATTAATTTGCGTTTAATGTTTGTACTGTTTTGTTGCTTAATGGGTTAAATGTAATTTCATTATTTCTCTCTATCCTTCTCATATACAATCAAATCTTTTGTTATTCATGTTATATATGATAGAAATGATGATGATGATGTGAATAAAAGAGAGAAAGATGATGATGCAGTTGATTATAGTTTATTTCAATGAGCATGTTAGTTAGAGAAAAGAAGAGTGAGAAAAATGGATAATTAATTACTCAAGATTAAACTCCTTCCTTTAATCTTACTCCTTTTTTTATTATTAAAATGAAGTAGAATTTGTCTGAAATTTAATTCTCAAAATTTTATTCTTGTTTTAATTTTTCTGATAATCGAAAGCTTTAAAAGATCCTAAAAGACGTATGTAGCGTGAGGACGCTGAAAATGAACGCGAACTAAAATTACGAAAATTAAGAAAGCGACGACTAAATTGTTTCATACTAATTTTAACTCTTTATTATAGCGATTAGTATTTAATTAGGGTTTTTCAAAAAACAGCTGATAACAGCTGTTTTTACTGTTTTTCAAAATTTTCACTAATTTTCTGAAAAATTAAAACATTTTTTGGCTAAATTTGTATTTTCAAACCATTTTTATTCTAGTTATTTGCTTTAAGTTCGAGTTGAGTAGAGTAATAGTAGATTTAAAAAAATTTCTTGAGATTTTCAAGATGGCGCTTCAATCGAAATTTAAATCTCAAATGACCGTTAAATTTATAGTAAATAAAGATGCATCAAAATATATATAAGCACAAAAAATTTGATATTTTACGATATTACAAATATAAAAATTTCA
>JACWBX010002715.1:0-16606 GCA_014622435.1 Polypedilum pembai | reverse complement strand
GCATTTTGAAGTTTGATTTTGAATTTTTCTTTTCAGATTATTTAAATATTTTTGACAGCTTAACTGCTATGCTTCAACAATTTAATCATTTTTTATGGTATAAAACTGAAATTTTGCGATAAATATAAACAACTAGCGCGGGCGGTAAGCTTCGCGTCTCTCGCTTGCCAAAAGTGCATAAATTATTAAATACCATTACTGTGAGTATAGTTACTTGTTTTAATTTTAGGTTTATAAGATTTAATAAAATCAATAACATTTGATGATTTTGTACTATCCATTGTTATTTTATTACATGTAAACAAAATAACAGATGATACAGAATGATGTGAATAATGAATTTGAATCCAAAATGAAACGCCCTAAGTACGTAAACACTCAATTGTAAATGCTGAGTATTAAAACTAGGGTTTTTCAAAAACAGTGGTTTTCGAAAAACAGCTGTTACTGTTTTTAAATTTCAAAAAAACAGCTGATAACAGCTGTTTTTACTGTTTTTCAAAATTTTCACTAATTTTCTGAAAAATTAAAACATTTTTTGGCTAAATTTGTATTTTCAAACCATTTTTGTTCTGGTTATTTGCTCTAAGTTCGAGTTGAGTAGAGTAATAGTAGATTTAAAAAAATTTCTTGAGATTTTCAAGATGGCGCTTCAATCGAAATTTAAATCTCAAATGACCGTTAAATTTATAGTAAATAAAGATGCATCAAAATATATATAAGCACAAAAAATTTGATATTTTACGATATTACAAATATAAAAATTTCACAACAAGACTTTTTTTGAAAAATTTTTGAAAATTTTTTATAGTTTATGCTTGAAAAAATTCGTTAAAAACAGCTCTGTAAAAAACAGTTGTTTTACTGTTACTGTTAAACAGTAATGAAAAACCCTAGTATTTAATAAGGTATTCTTTTTATAAAATAAGTTTGATCATGTCGATTGTTGAAAAAAAAAACTAAAATGTTGGAATTGCCCTACATTTTTAGGGGAAGTTCAACTGAATTTAAACGATCAATTTACGTTATTTATCTATTTACAAGATTTAAACATTTAATTGACAAACTTTCGTTAAATGAGACCTGTGTAACGGAAATTCTTCCCAAAAGTCCGTGCCATTCACAAATTATTCCAAAAACTTTGATAAAAATTGATTTTCAAATACAATTTTTGTGCAATACATTCTGGAGTCAGTTTGGATTTTTGTTGATTTTTTTCTGCCTTAGTAAACAATGCAACAGTTGTTTTGTCAAATGTAAACAAAAAAGTTTTTCATAAAATATCAAATTTAAAGCCATTTATACTAATCATATTTGACATAAATATGAAGAAAAAGATGGCAATTAACAATTAAAACATTCGCAATCACAGAAAAGCAAAGAGAATTTAAGAAATTTACAAAACAAAAAAATGTCGATTTTAGCGCCATCTATAACTGAAAAATTTCAACATAATTTGAGAATTGTTCAGCATTGAAAAATTAGTCTTTTGTCTCAATTGCTGCTGCAACAGAAAGCTAAAGAAAACTTTTAAATTGACGTCAATATCAATTGTGTTGTGTTGCTGGAATTTGATATTTTTAATAAAATAATTTTTCTCTCATTTTATCAATTGAATAGCACAACACAGCACAGCATGTCAATTGATTGATTTCTTATTTCTAATAACAATTGAAATTTTTTTCTCTTTTAATTAACAATCAATAGAGCAGAGGAGGAAATGTTTTTTTTTTTCGAGTAAATAACAAAAGAAATGAAGAAGGAAAAAAAATTAACAATTAAATGCATTAATAGGGAGCAAAAAAAGTCATTAAAATGTGTGCACCATGTCATAATCAACCGCCATGATGAAAAAAATATTAAAAAATAGAACTCACACCTCTTCCCTATTTTTTCTCATTTATGCCTTTTATTTGCCACTACTAAATGTTGCATACATTTAATCAACGGGTGTCACAAATTGTAAGTAAATGCATGCTTTTATGACATAAAAAAAAATCTCTGTTACATGTGAAGTGCAAATGTGAAATTATTTTTATAGCTATGTAGCAAATGCCAACAAGACTCATAATTAATAATAGTCCGCTATGAAAATTCCGCTAGATGGCGCTTAGATCGTTTTGAAGCGTCATCTAGCGGAATTTTTTTGTAAATATTCACATAGACAAATATAGACCGTCTAGGTAACAACTCTGATTTCTTTATTTCTAGTTGAATAAAGAAAATACATTTAAGTTTAACCAAAGGTGAAAGATCTCTTAATAGTGAAAACAGAGTAACCATTGAAACTCAAATATTTTGTATGAAATTAGCAAACACTTTTTGTTAATTTATTAAATTTTTATTAGAGTTACTCCCTCTTGAGTTCAACATGTCACAATCTAATGAAAATTAAATTTTTTAAACCTACTTTAGTATTGAAAATTCAGCATATAAAGTCAAATTTATAAGCGCTAAAAAGAAAATTTTTAAATTTTATAACAGTTATAACAGTTTTATAGCAGTTTTTTATGACGTTTTTTAATACTTAAAAATTTTCTTTTTAGCGCTTAGTGAAATTTCACTTTATAGGGACAAATCACAAAAACTTTATGCTAGTTTTAAAATAATTTTCTCCGTGTATTCTTTGAGTCGTAAGAGCTCAAAAATTATAACAGCTAAAAACTTTCGGTTTTTTGTACAGTAAATTCACAGGCTTATTACTCAATTAGAAAGTAGTCACTAATTGCAGAATTTGAAAATTTTCGATTTTGAATTTTCATATTGAAAACAGTGTTGTTACACAGGCAGCCTGTGATTGCCTGTGATAATATTTACAAAAAATTCCACTAGATGTCGCTTTAAATCATTTTGAAGCGCCATCTAGCGGAATTTTTTTGTAATTATTAACACAGACAATCACAGGCTGCCTGTGTAACAACACTGATTGAAAATCATAAATTATGGTTCGGCATTATGCAGATATGAAGAAGGATTCTGCATTTTCTGTACATAAACAAAGAAATTTAATTTTTTTATATAAATATTCTAAAGAAGTTTTCAGTCGATAAATAATTGTTATTTGCTTAGTTAAACGCTTTGTAGAAGATTCATTAGATGATTTGGCTTAATTAAAAGAAAAATACTTGGAAAAGTTTAAAATTCTTTCGCATCATTTTTGATTTCAAATTTAATTAAAGTATTTTCTGAAAATCAGTTTTTTCCACTTTTCACGAAATCTAAGCATAACTGACTTTAGGTGTCTTTTGATGAAAGTTGGAGACTGAGAATACCGATCTAACACAAAAAACTGTTTGTCAATTGGTTACTCCTAGCCCGAGTAATGCCTCAAAAACCGCGGTGGGTGTCTGTGCGTGCGTCTGTGGACTATGTTTTTTCGTCAAAATTTTTACAAATTCGTGATTAGCGACCCAAAATTAAGGTTGTATCAAATTTTGGTGAAAATTGGTGCAAGTGAAGTGCATGGTGCCCATGGACTGCAGGCACTAGGGCATATTAAAAATCGACTTTTTCACAACATAGGGTTATAGCACCTCGTTGGAAAGGACTCAACGCGTAGATCACGATGGCATAAAATATTTTCGGGATAACGTCGACTGAAGGCCAGTGCAAGCCGATGAATGGCAGTACATGGTGGTCCGGCATGATGTTGATAAAATAGTTTCCAAATGTCATGAAATGCATAGAAAACATGTCAGAAGTAATTTTTTTGACATGAAACCCTGGTGCATGGACTTCAGGCACTAGAGCATGATTTGTGGAAATTTTCATAATATAGAGATGTTGCATACTTTTTGAAAGGTCTTAACACGCTAACTAAAATAGCATTAAAATTTCTAGGAACAGTTTCGACCACAGGCCAATGCATGCCGGTCAATGTTGGTTCGGCATGGTGTTGATCGAAAAAGCGTAGATTATCGTTTGACGAAGTCCTCCTCATGAATATTTCTCCTTTTTCAATTGAAATAATTATCACTTTACAGTAGACATAATTTGGTTTAAAAAATTAACCCTTTTGCAAATAAAAAAGAAATTCCTTTGAAAATTATAATTATGAAATCAAAAAAGCGCATTTTGCACTTCAGAAGACTTTTATGTCAACGCTATGCATTTAAAAATTGCAACATTTCTTTATTCTCTTCTTTTAATTAGAAATTGGATTCATATGAATCGACTATAAGCCAGGAAGTCTCAATTTGAAAATTTGACGGTTATTTTAGTTCAAAATTTTGAATTTAAATTAGCGCGTTTTGCTACAAAAAACTTTTAGAAATTTCTTTAAGAAAAACACGCTAAAATTTTTATTTTATTGTTTTTGCTTATTTTACGATTTTAAATCTTTCTTGAATGATTTTTCTAAAAAATTACAATTTTTGTAATGAACTTTTTAACGGAAAATGGATTAAAAATTCAAATATTTTAAATTCTAAAAATTCGTTAAATTTAAAAATTTTTAACGGAAAAATTAAGGAAAAACTCCGAGCGCGCGAAATTCAAATTAAAAAGAAATAACGGTTAATCGAGACTCGACTTAGAGTGTTATTAAAAGAATTTCTTTTTCATATTTTTCATCAAAAGAGTCATTGTGTGAAGATTTTAATTGAAAAATTAATTTGATATAACTCGATGCTGTGTCACCAGTAGATTTCAAAGGAAAAGATGAAATAAATAAAAAATATTGAGTTAAATTGGAAAGAAAATATCTTTTTTTTTGCGCTTTCAAATGAATTCTTTTCATCTTTTCTTCAATTTTGATAAACAAACGATTTCAATTTTTTAATAATTTCCATAGCTTGCTGTAATGAGATAGGTAAGAAGTCTTTATAAAATTTTCATCGTTTATCCATTTGAGGATGAAATTTTGATGACTTGTTTGTTTGTTTGAATTTGAATCAGAGAAGATACAAAAATTGTCTTTGCATTTACATAATCACATTTCAAGGAAAGAAAAAAAAAGGATGAAATTTGCACATTTTTATAGCTAAGCAATTTTTAGTTATCAAAAGAAATGTGAAAATTGCTTTCTTTTTAAAAATAAACAATTTTTTTTTTTGTATCTTTATAAGAAATAATAAAGAATTAAGAAATTTTTATTGCACACTTTTATTCAATATGAGAATCTAACTAAAAAGTGAAATTTTTTAGCTTTCTTTGCTTATTATGGGCCTTCATGGTCAAATTATATTGTCTTCACTTAAAACTACTAGAAACACAAAGCAGAGTTGTAAAACTACTTCGTAGCTTCTGGTTACTTTCTACACGGAGAAAAAACCTTCTTAAATGGCATAAAGTTGGATCTGAAAAAGTGACGTTTTGCCAGAAAAAAATTAAAACTTGTTTAGAGCTAAAAAAAAGTTTTATGAGACAAAAAGTTTGTATGAAAAAAACATTATGAGTAGCTTTATTAGATTCAACTTTATGCCAGTGTTGTTACAGTGTGATAATATTTACAAAAAAATTCCGCTAGATGACGCTTCAAAATGATTTAAGCGCCATCTACAATTTTCATAGCGGAATTTTTTGTAATTATCATCACAGGCTGTCTATGTAACAACACTGCTTTATGCCAGTTAAAAAGTTTTTTTTTCTCCGTGTATATATATATAGTAGATTTTGGCTAATTTTTAATAAGTAGACAGTAGCTATAACAGCCATTTAGTTTAACATTTCTGATCACAAATTTAATTTATCAATATAGGATTTAAATCTTTTTATGTTTGTGATTGTAAAATTTTCTTTAAAAATTTCGATTTTAATATAACAGTCAAGTGAAATTTGAAATAAAATAAAAAATTTTGCTCCGCAGCCAACTTCACGCTGAAATATTGAATTTTATTTTGTAAATATTGCTTGAAATACTGCATAAATCAACATAAAAATGCTTGAAAAGTCTATTTTCAACGTGTTCTGTAATGTAATGAAAGTTTTAGAGTTTTAATATGTCAGGAAGTGGTCGAAATTAACGTTTGAAAATAAAACAGAACAAAACAAGAGCGATAAGGTGAATAAAAAGTAAATTTTTGCAGAGAAAAGGACACTTGGGTAAATGGCAAAAAAAATGAATTTAAGCAAAAGTTGAAAAAAAAATAATTTACTTTGATTATTTTCTTTCTTATTTCATTATTTTTAGTTTTTGAATGATTTTAATTTAATTAATATAATGAATTTAATCTGTTTAAAAGTCTTAAAAATTCAATATTGAAAATTTTTTAAAAATTTTGTCTCGAAACAAAAATGTCACTTGTGACAAAAATCACATAAACAAATCTTAGCAAACATAGAAAAAAAATGTCAAATTCTTTTGTCGAAATTTTCATCTTTCTGAATTTTTTAAAAACTGAACAGGACAGTCAGACAGGAATGAAAATTTTCTAGATATTTGAAAATAAACTCTGAAAAGAAATTTCTTAAAACTTTATTTAGTTCTAATTATCTCCAAATATATTATAAATCTTTTTAATTATCTTTTTAGTTTTCACGTTTTGTGTCAAGTTTGTAATAAATTTTTTGCTAATAAAAATTTTTAAACTCAAATTCTTTTCTTTATATATGCAAAAATATCACATTACCTTTTCATTTAAAACCATGCATAAGAATAAAGCACAGGCAATTGCATGCTTTCATTTCGAAAGTAAATTTAAATTTTAAACGACCGTTAAGCAAGGACACATAGCAGCAACATCCTTGATATTCGAAAAAATCTCATAAAACATTCAATGTGTGATGTGACAACCAAACTTTCACTTTAAAAATGAAAATTATAAAATTTTACAAAAAGTCACGTACAGCGAGATCATTGCGTGCAAAAAAAATCATTCTGGCAAATTATTTCATTTATTCAACGAGTTTTTTTTTGTATTTATGACGAACGACATGAATGTCAAAACGCAACAGTCAATCTATTCCATAGAATTTAATCATCTAACAATGTCGTGTGTTTCATCACTTTTTTTTCCCTTCGACATAGCCTCAAGGCACAATTTATGATGTAACAATAAAGTGCTCGCATAAGCAAGCAGCAGGAGAAAAATCATAACTCATCAAAATATTAATCGCTCATTGCTGTAATAATCTTATTGTAATTTTAATTCATCAACTCTCTGAGCTTTAGTCACAATTCAATTAGTCGCTCAAAGGGGTTAATTTGATTTATGTCATTTATGTGAGGAACAAAATAGTGGACGAAAAATAAATTCTTTATAGCATCTAAAAGGGAATCTAAAATTGATCTTTATTTTTCTTAATTTGGAAATTTTTTGGGAAAATTGATGTCAGTTTTCTAATAGAGAGTTGAAATATTAACAAAATGCTACAAAAATTAGAGCTTTAGATCATTTAGTTCACGACTTATGACCGAAAAATTGAAAATTAATTTCATGATTTTTTGAAAATTTCATATCATGCTCTAACTTGGTTAAAACAAAAGCTTTTGAGCTGAATCTTGCCTTGAATTATAGCTAGAGCTTGAAAAAAGATTTCGATACAGAGTTTGCAATGATTAAACTTGTTTAAGTGCTCAAAACTCACTGTTGAATAAAACTTTGAAAAAATATGATTATTTTTGAAAGTGTCCACCCCTTATTAATTTAAATTATAACGTAATTTTGTTTATTTTTAAAAAGATATAGAAAGTACACGACCACGGATCGGAGTACTTAAGCGCATTTTTGTCGCCACAGATCAGTGTTTATCAACAGGTTACAGAGTTAACTGATTCGTTTCTAATCAGAAAGCTTCATTTAAAATAAATTCAATAAAACAAAGAACTGATGTTAAAAACTGTTGCATTCTTTGAAGCAATTCAGATTTTCAAATTCATCAGGAAGTCTTTCATGGTTTTTAAATATAAAATATTAGAATTGAAATGAAAGAAAACGAGCAGACCAGTGTCCCGTGGCAGATCAGTTTAGCAATCACCATAAATTCACTTCAAACATGTTTTCTTTGCATTTCATACCATTTGGGAAATTTTTCGACCAACATCATTCCGGACCACCATTGACTGCCATGCACTGGCCTATGATCGTATAAGTAAGATAATGTATTAAGTCGATTTATTTTATTTTGTATTTTAGCAAATTATATTGAACTGAAAATAACGGTCAAGACAAATTCAAATTCAAAAATGACGTAAAAAATGTCGACGAAAAAATCTTAGTAACCAACGAAAAAAATTTTTGTTTACATTTTTTAATATAGAAATTTTAAATCGTAATATCTCGAATAGTGCAATCAGTGACAGCTTTCTAACTATGTTTCGTCACAATAACTCAATAGCACAAATCGAACACAAAAAGCCGCGAGTTTCTAGCTATTGTAGTTTTCGAGATCTCGAAGCAGCCAGCCGAGCAGCCGAACAGCCAGCCAGCCAGCCAAAGTGAACTTATAAGCTGCATTTTCTATACAAAAATGCGCTAAAAATACGTTATAAAAGTTTACTTTAAAATTTTTAATATTGAGAAAACAGAAAATATTATTGAGAAGATCTGACAGCTTTTATGAAAGAACTTTTATTTTTGTAATATTCGTAAATTTAAATCCTGGTAGTTTCAATCGAAATTTTGACCGTTGAAAAATAAATTTCAAACGTCTTTTTACACCCCTTTTCGAAAACTTTTTGAATTTTCGAAAATTTCGAAATTGATTTTCGAAAATAAATTTTAAAGTGAAAACCAAATATTTAAAGTTTTAAGCTAAAAGGATGAGAAATGAAGCTTGTATTAGTTGTATAATAACTTCTTTTATAAAGAGGAACAATAATAATAATTAACTAAAATAAATAAAATTAAATTTTTTGTTAACAAACTTTTTCAAGTTTGAATAATTTCGAAAAATCATATTTGCATGACGCGGGCTTTTTCTGAATTCCCTAACGGTCGATTGAAAATATCAGGTATCAAATCATGATTTTTAGCTTTCTTTAGTTGTTTTTGACAGTTAAATTCATCGGCGATGAAAAAAACTTTCAAAAAATTCCGCTATGAAAATTATAGATGGCGCTTCAAAAACGATCTAGGCGCAATCTATAATTTTTATAGCGGAATTTTTCGGAAGTTTTTTTGTTTGCCGATGGCCGCTAGAAAAAAGTAAACAAAATTTGTCCGTTATAGCAAATAAAGTTTAAAAATTTTGAATGAATGAATTTAAGACATTTTCTAGTAAATAAACTTGAATGCAACTTATACAAGTATATGTGCAGGTCTGCGATTAAGTCTGAACTCTTAATTAAACAAAAAGACACAAAGTTACTTTGGTGATATTTTAATTCTTAAATAAAATTAAAATCTTCAATGATAAAATGATTAATTTTCAATAATAAGTTGTCTACATAGTTCTTAGTAGTTATGCAGAATTTTCGCATTTCTTGACTAAACTAAGAAAAGTGAAAATCAAAAATGTAAACAATAAAAATTTTCGATAATTTTTTTAATGAATTTTTAACGGTAATTTAGGATTTGAAGCTAAGCAAGGGGAAAATAACTCTGACGAAAGATTTTAAAATCTCGCTTTTTGTCGTTATTCTTTCGTTTCTCGTCAGAGTTATTTTCCCCTTGAAACTGAGCAATTTTTTTAAATCAAAGACCGTAACGGTCAGTTGTACTCAATTTATTTAGAAAATTTCATTAAAAATCAGAAATTTGAAATTTTAACGTGTTTTTCTCAATAAAAAACTTTAATTTTTGCAATAAAACGCGTTCAAATTTCAAATTTGAATAAAAATAACTGACAATTAGAATTGTAAAAGTAAAATGTTTTAGTTATTTTCTAACAGTAGATTTTTACTACAGTAAATTTTAGCTACTAGCTACGGACCATTAATTTAACAACTCAACTGACAATTTTTTGAGTCAAAATTCTCTAACATAGCACAATTGCAATGATTAACTCAATTTAAAGTCAGTCTATCTATCTAATAGATTTTTTCTCTCTTGCTACATGTTCACTTAAAAAATTCAATTTGATTTGATTTTTTTTTTTTTGCAAACATGTGCAACATCGAAAATTGGATTTATTTAGTGAGTTAAAGTGTGAATATGATATCAGTATGTATGCAATAGTTGACTATTATTGAATAACATGCATAACATTGAGTCACATGTCGACAACTCTTCAAATAACTCACAACATTATGTCACGTTATTGTTGTAATAATAAACCATTAACATCCCATAATTACATGTCAGAATAGTGAAACGACGCTGTCATCAAGTTAAAATAAATTCTTCGCCATTTTCCATCAACAAAATACAATAATAATGGAAAAATCAAATTATGAATTAATAAATAATGATGAGGCGATCATTATTCAATGAAATGATGATGGTTGACGATTGCAGTAAATAAACATTTACAATTTATTCAATAACTTTTGAGACAATAAAATGCAAAAGAAATTGTTGACTAAAACGCTTTTTTTAAGTGACAAAAAGAGTTGAAAGGCAGCCAAAATGTTTTTTCACCACTTAAATTTTCTCACCACAAAATCTTTTTCATCACTGAAATTTTCTCACCACTAAAAGTTTTTCACCATATTCAGCTAAACTTTATTGTAAATAAAAATTGAATTTGTGAAAGAAATTTTCGAAAATTTCATCACTAATTCTTACGACTAAAGCAATTTATTTAATGACAAATAGTTGAAAGATAGCCAAAATGTTTTTTGTCATAAATTCTTTTTTCACCAAGCAAACTTTTTAAATTTATTAAGCAATATTCAGCTAATTCAGCTAACTTTTTTGTAAACAAAAATTTAATTTGTGAAACATATTTTCGTAAATTTTATCAAAATTACTCGTTGAAATTAATTTAAATTGGTACAAATTTAACAAATATTAAGTGTAAAGTCTGTATACAATACAGTAGAAGTAATTTGAACAGAATTTTAAGCAAAAATCAAGTAGGCATTGTTTTTGTTTACATTTTTCAATTTGAAAATTTTATTTCGTAATTTCTCGAGCAATGCAATCAGTGATAGCTTTCTAATAAAGCGATAAGCCAGTAACTCAACAGCACAAATTAAAAGCAAAAAAGTAGAAGCTTCTAACTATTGTCATTTTCAAGATCTCAAAGCCATCGGGAACCAACAAAAATCAATTTAAAAGCTGCATTTTTCATACAAAAATGATATATTATGAAACAATTTGTAACTTTAATTCATATTATAGAAGACTTTCATGGTTTTTGGATTTAAAATATTAAAATTGAAATAATTAAAAATTTTTTATTCGTACATTTTAATAAAAATATATTCAACTAAAATTAACGGCCAAATTGATTTTAAATTTAAAAAAGATGCGAAAAAACGCATCTTAGTAGTCGGAAAATAGCTGAATAGCTGAAAAAAGTGAATATATACAAAAATTTGGCAGTCATTTGTCAGCTTTTCATTTTTTAATTAATTTCTGATAAATTCACTTGAATATTTACTCAAAGTCTTGTCTTTCATCTTTAAAGAAGAAAAACGTTTTGAAATTTTGCATCTCAGCAACCATTTTCAACTCAACTGACAAAATGTATTGAAATTTTCAATATTTAACAAATGATTGCTATGAAACGATGAAAATAATGAGGTCGTTTACGGGAATGAAATTGAATTGAAATTATTCGATGTTGATAGCGTGTACTTAACTGCAGAAATTGGGGATTATAATTTTCTTTTGCTGAAATAACTGAATAATTTATTATTCACATAATGAATGTCATAAACAGTTAACTTTTCGCATTTTACTTCATTGATTTCCTCTAATAGCTAAATTCTAATTACATCCGGCAATTATTTCATTTTCTTCTACTAATTGCTTTTGAAAATATCTACATAGCGTAAATTTGAGCCATCATCAACATTTTTTTCCGGTAATCAAATTTTTATTGCGATGATGATAAATTGTATTAAATTTGTCACGCGCAATTTTTGTCACCCCTCTTTAAATTGGAAAAATCTTCTCATTTTCTTATCATTATCGCGCTATACGTTTTTTTTTTTCTTTAACCTTCGAAAATTTTATGATCTCAAAACGATTCAGCAATATCAAATATCATCTCATTATAATAAATTGATAAAAGAAAATTTTGCTTTATATTTTTTATGAGTTCAAGGGTAAAATTTAATCTTTTTAAATCACTTTGTTGCTCTCTTTAATGTCAAAACATTTGTAAATTTTACACACTAATTATTGAGTATTAAAACATTCAAACTTTAAATGTTTGAGCATCGAAATACTTAAAAACTTGTACTAAGCATTGAAATGTTTAACAAATAAATGCTGAGCACTCAAACATTTAGTGCTGAGCATTGAAACTTCAAACATTTTGCAGAATCCTAAATCGTTTTACAACTAACTAAATTCAAGCCGGTTAATAATAAAATTCTAATCGATTAAATTTAAGTTGTTTTCTAGTTGAAAAATTTAAACGAATAAAATTTAGTTGAAGTTATTTGCGTTAGTTGAAAATTTCATATAAAAGTTCGAGCACAAAAATAAAAGTTCGAGTTTCGGGACACTCAAAAACTATACTGAGCATTAAAATGTTCAAGAAATTAGTGCTAAGCACTAAAGAACTCTAATAGACTAAGGCTTAGCGTTGAAACATTCAAACACTTTGTGTTGAGCACTAAGAAACTCAAACACAATGATGAACATTGAAACACTTATTGTTAAGCATAAAATTAAAAATAAACTTTATGCATCTTACATAGTTATTAGAATAAAAAGCAAATGTTATTGAATGATAGTCTCAAACATCACTCAACTATATTATTCTTAATGAACAAATAAAAATCTAAAGGAAACCTTTCAAGAGTCGGTTGATGACAACAAGTTTGTGTTAGACTTTTTGATCGAGTTCTTCCCCTTGTAAAAATCAATTAAATTTTTCTAAATGTTAAAGTTGAATATTAAATGAAATTTCTCATTAATTAATGTTTTTAACTCAACTATTCACTAATAGACTACAATAAAATGATATTGAAAAATTTTGATTACTTAAACGTTCGCTAATTGTTGATGTTTAAAGAGTTTTTCACAGTGTTGTTACACCGGCAGCCTGTGATTGCTGCCTGTGACAATATTTACAAAAAAAATCCGCTAGATGACGCTTCAAAATGATTTAGACGCCATCTACAATTTTTATAGCGGAATTTTTTGTAATTATCATCACAGGCTGTCTATGTAACAACACTGGTTTTTCAGTAAGAGATTTCAATGAAATTATATGATTTGTTGTTTACAAAATCCCATCATTAACCATCCAACTGTGCTTCAATCTGTTATTCAATCAAAATTTAAAAAGAGGGAAAAAATTTTTTTATTCCCTCGCATCACGAAGAAATTAATTAATGAGTAAGAAAAATTAGAAAATGGCTGCTGTTTGAATTGAAAAAGTAAAAAAAAATTTAAGCTTCCCAATCAACTTCACATCGACCGTAACTTTATATTCTTTTCTTTTCTTCCTCTTCTTGCTCACTCATTCAGTGGCACAAAAGTAAAATTATTTTTTGTTGATTTCAATCAAAATATTTTCTCCATTCTGGTTGCTTTGAGCGGATTCTAAGAAGAATAATTTTAATAGACCGGAAAATGAGAATAAAGTAAATTCTTTTTGACCATTTTTAACCAATCCAAAAAAGGTTGAAGATGAATTTCAAGATAAAAAAAGTGATCACAATTGACCTAAATGCATCTTGAATTAAATTATAGGTTCAACTTTTTCGATCATACAACATAAACATATTTTCTGTTTTTCAGTGTCTTCTTAAAGCAGAGTTGAAAAACAGTTAGTGTTAAATTGTTTATTCAGCACAATATTTTTTTCACCACAAAAGATTTTCAACACTAACTTTTTCACCACTAAAATGTTTTAAATTTATTAAGCAATATTCAGCTTATTCAGCTAAACTTTCTTGTAAACAAAAATTTAATTTGTGAAACAAATTTTCGTAAATTTTATCATAAATACTCGTTAAAATGAATTGAAATTGGTACAAATTGAACAAACATTGCAAGAACTGTCTATGTACAATGTAGCGAAGCAGCAAGTTAAGTGATATATTAGCAACATAGTTATTAAAACAGAATTTGAAGTAAAATAAGAAGATGAAAAATTTGAAATTTGGTAGCCATTTAGCAGCTTTTCAATTCTGAATTTTAATACGATTCATGGCTGAAACAGGACTGAATCGATTACAACTCGATGAAATATGAGAGAAGATGACTTTCTTTAAGAGTTCTAGTTAGTTATTTATAGTTCAATCAAAGAAATTCAACTTGGTGACTCTTTTGAATTGTCCTTCTAGTCTGGTAGCTAAGAGAACGAAAAGAACTAGAAACGTGCTCCGAAATGACAGAATTTATTCTCTTCTAAGCGCCCAGTGAGAAATATTTTTTTTTCAACCGAAGTCCGAATCTTAGGAAAAATTAGAAAATTCCGAGAAAATATCAATTTTTTCAATTAAATTTAGTCCGAATCGGGGAAAATATTAAGAAAATTCCAGACTAAATTACTCACTATGTAGCAACAATTCATTATTAATAAATTCATTTGTAAGGAATGAACCAGAGTCTGAGTTTGACTAAAAAATTGTATGTTAAGTTGACTTCAGACTCAAAGTGATGAACTTATATTTTATCTTTAAAGAACGAAAAAAGTTTCAAATTTTAGCAGTCATATAACCAGTGTTGTTACATAGACAGCCTGTGATTGCCTGTGATAATATTTACAAAAAATTCCGCTAAGGAAATTGTAGATGGCGCCTAAATCGTTATTGAAGCGTCATCTAGCGGAATTTTTTTGTAATTATTAACACAGGCCACCTGTATAACAACACTGCATTTAACAACTCTCTTTTAAAGAAAGAGTAAAGATTCTTTATACATATGTTGTGCTGTTGTTGATGTGTGAATCGATTGGAAATTCAATACGAAAATGTTTACTAAACAAAAGCCAACTGAGATTATGGGATGAATGTGTAAAAGATCTCTTGAAACTTATTATTATTCCTTTTATAGAGAGAAAGAGAATCAAAAAAGGAGTTTGAAAAGAAGCATTTTTTTTTCTCGATAGCTATTAAACCGTTTAAATAATCATGCAATTAAAATAATTTTCTTTCACTCACTCACTCATTCGTTCGCTTATAAAATTTTAAAATAAACAACAACAACAGCAACAGCAACAGCAGCAATGAACCCATAAATTATTTTAAAATCCACAATCCATAATTGTTGGATCATGACATATCAATTTACAGTCAGCAACATCATCATGTATGTATATGGAGTGTGAGAAGAAGGCATGGAAGGATTAAATAATGGGCATCAGTTCAAATTGAGTGAGTGAGTGAGTGTTGATTGTTTGTTCCATTTCATGTCAAAATATTTGTTTCTTGAGAATCTTTTTCTTTTCTTTATTATTTAGAAATTTTTTTTTCTCTTTCTTTCTTTCTTTCTCTTGTCTTGCTGCTGTTACTGTGTGTATTATTGTTAAGTGGTGATGATTGATTGATTGATACCCCAAAATTATTGACTATTATGACCTTTTTAGTTAAAGAAAAGATCACACACACACATTAGGATTTATTTGATGAATAAAAAAACTTTTTTTTTTTTTTTATCATTTCAATATTTTGAACGATAAAATCGTAACAAATTTATTTAAGTCGAATAAAATTGAAAATTTAAGAAAAGATTTTGTAACGACAGTTTAGATTTTCCAAACTGAGCAATCGGTTTTGTTGCTCACATTTTTGTATAAAAGGAGCGTCGTTGCTCAAATCAAGTCTTTTTCGATCAGGTCGTCGTCGATGAGACAGGTCACGAATTATTCAAGTGAGTGTAAGGTTAGGTTTCATTTTCATTGACTTATTTTGACTTTCATTTCAGAAATAAAACACAAATATTAAATAAAGTGAAATGGGTAAATCCACGTAAGGGTAACTCAGATTTTTTAAAAATAAAATCGATTTTTCACATTGATGGAATCATTCAATCGTCATTATCTTTGTTTTTTTAGTTTTAATTTATGATGAATTACTTCAATGTAAAGTTTTGTGAAGAATGATTGAGCAGTTTTTGAGAAATTAGTCAAAAAAGTTAAAAAATCTGAGTTACCTTTTGCGACATTTTCGTGGAATCGATTTTTTGTCAAAACTGCACACTTTTATACAACTCTGAGTGGCTCAAATCGTCCATGGTCACAATATACATTGAAAGATTGCTACTATAGCTTCTAAAATAGTCTTATTTTAGCTAAAGCTTGATTCAGTTTTTCCCGAAAATTTTTTATTTACAAAAATAATTTGATTTTTTGACAAAATCAAGCCATTTCAATCTTTCGCGTTGTATTCTTCTGATAGACATATAATTAAAGTAGTAGTTAAAAACAAATAGTTTAGCAGAAGAGTGTAATTTTGATAAAATTTGTTTCAAAACAAAACATCGCAAAAGAAACTCAGAATTTTTAAAACTTTTTCGCGAAAATCTTCTAAAATATTATTCCAATCATAAATTTGGCTTTATTATTGAATAAATCATCAAAAATTACGCTAAGAAATCATACAGCACAATGAAATAATGCAGTCGTAAAGAAGAAAATTTGATTTTTCGATGAAATA